>CM024516.1:52429868-52717428 GCA_014182375.1 Eucalyptus virginea
TGGAAGAGCCGGGTGGTGTTTCTGCTGGAACCTCAAGTGGGTAGGAATGTTTTTTTGCCCACTTTACAATTGGCTTATAGAACGGAGAAATGGCTGGTTTCTTTTGAGGAGGAGATGGAGGAGGTGATGGTGGTGAATCTGGTGATACTGGGGGAGAAGCAATGAATTCTGGTGGTGGAGTTGGTGCATAAGAAACCATAAACTAGAATTTATCACATTCACCAAGAGTATCAACGGAGGGATCTCCGTTCAAGTACCTTTGGTACATAGGGTCCTTTGGCCTTTTGTTCTTTCGTCGAGGTGGAGGTTTTGCAAATGGGTCTACCACGTCAGGAGAATTTGTGCAATAAGAGCATTAACAGAAAGGATCTCAAAAGCAATGACCATACTGGTCTTTGTAGTAGTGGATTGGATGTCCATCACTGTTGGAATGTCTAACAAGCTTTTTTGGATCTGGTTCGGAAATTGACTCAGGAGCACATGGTTGAATCATAAAAAGAGTCTGGAAGATAGAAGGGCTTTCTTCCTTTTCCTTACCAAATTTGATGGAAACAGTTCCATCCTTCTTTCTGATGAACTTGGAGTCTGAAGACTGGAAAGGCTTGTTGCTTTGGTGCAATTTTTCATAGTTGGTGATCCAAGTCTCTAGAAGGAGCTTGGCCAATTTTTCCTTCGGAATCTGTCTAGGAACATGAATGCAGGACGCCTGATCATTCTGCATGGAGATGAACAAAGCATCTTCATTTCCATTGTGGAAATTCAGATCAAGCGCATGGTTCTGCACGCGATAAACCATTTGATAGTACAGTGTTGCAGCAACAGAGTCAGCAAGTGAAGGCATACCTGCAGGAAATTGACTCTGTCTTCCCTGGTTCTAAGTCTAGGTCCATTCATGGTATCAGAGCCATGGTTTCGTTTGTAATGTTATTTGTTCCATGCGCTCAGTAGGTGAATCCAGTGTTGAAGAAGATCTCTTTATATCATGTCTACAGAACCAGAAATTGTCGAAGCACCTATTTCTCTCGCTCCATCTCTATCATCTTCAACTCCTTCAGATTTCCGTATTTCCAATGCTTCTAAGATAGACTATCTTTATGAAGTCTCTCTTAGTGATGAAACTAAGATCTCTAAAACCCAACTTTCTCTCATGAATCCTTACTCCGCATTTGCTAAACCCCCTTCGTCATTTTCACCCATCCGCTCCATCAGGCAACTCATCCGCCAAACTCCAAAGGAAGTAAAGGAATATGTTTAGTCCTCCAAGTTCGACCAACATCCCATTCCTGCCACTGAAAAGGAGTACTTTGTTACTCTTCAGATTCCTCCAGAGTTTCCTCGGCAGTGGACTCAACAGGGATATTCCCATGTCCATTATGGGGCTGTTCGACTCGCTCTTACCTTTCATAGTCATAAAGGCTTGCCAGTTGTGGCAAGAATAGCATTATCGGATACTCGATTCCTAGAATACCAGCATGCTTGTATTGGCATAGTCCAAACTACTCTAAATGCTGGAACAGTCTT
Organism: Eucalyptus virginea; assembly: GCA_014182375.1. Classification (NCBI taxonomy): domain Eukaryota; kingdom Viridiplantae; phylum Streptophyta; class Magnoliopsida; order Myrtales; family Myrtaceae; genus Eucalyptus; species Eucalyptus virginea. The sequence goes on from CM024516.1 coordinate 52,431,390, forward strand.
CGTGACTTTATATCCAAATTTCAACATCGCTATTTCAGATCCCCAGCTACTTTCTTTTCTAAAAGTCCAGATCCAGCTCACTAGAGCTCCTCAAACTGCTGACTCTGTTGCTGCAACACTACACTATCAAATGGTTTATCGCATGTAGAACCATGTGCTTGATCTGAATTTCCACAATGGAAATGAAGATGCTTTGTTCATCTCTATGCAGAATGATTAGGCGTCCTGCATTCATGTTCCTAGATAGATTTCGAAGGAAAAATTGGCCAAGCTCCTTCCAGAGACTTGGATCACCAACTATGAAAAACTGCACCAAAGCAACAAGCCTTTCCAGTCTTCAGACTCCGAGTTCGTCAGAAAGAAGGATGGAACTATTTCCATCAAATTTGGCAAGGAAAAGGAAGAAAGCCCTTCTATCTTCCAGACTCTTTTTATGATTCAACCATGTGTTCCTGAGTCAATTTCTGAACCAGATCCAAAAAAGCTTGTTAGACATTTCAACAGTGATGGACATCCAGTCCACTACTACAAAGACCAGTATGGTCATTGCTTTTGGAATCCTTTCTGTCAATGCTCTTATTGCACGAATTCTCATGACGAGGTAGACCCTCGACGAAAGAACAAAAGGCCAAAGGACCCTATGTACCAAAGGTACTTGAACGGAGATCCCTCCGTTGATACTCTTGGTGAATGTGATAAATTCCAGTTTATGGTTTCTTATGCACCAACTCCACCACCAGAATTCATTGCTTCTCCCCTAGTATCACCAGATTCACCACCATCACATCTTCCATCTCCTCCTCGGAAGAAACCAGCCATTTCTCCGTTCTATAAGCCAATTGTAAAGTGGGCAAAGAAACATTCCTACCCACTTGAGGTTCCAGCAGAAACACCACCCGGCTCTTCCATCACCATGTTCCAAGAAACATACTTTCCTCCTCTTGTTCGGGAAGGTTCTAAACTCTCATTCCTTGATCCAGAAGAGTTTATTGATCCACAAGGTAGATATAGGCATGTCCCTAAAATACCTGCCCCCACTGATGTGGACGAACATGGAAAACTAAAAAGAACTCCTGTTGTTGAAGCTGTCTTAAATTGGCAATCGGAGACTCTCTTAGCACACAACAATGCTTTCAAAGCAATTGATTCCAAGATTGGAAATGTGCAACAAGATCTTCGAAGATATGATGAAACCACCAAGAAAATGCTTTCAGATTTCCAGAAGAGGCTTCATGCCTTGGAATCTGGACAACATTTAGGGTATCATCATCTTGAAAGTCCTAGAGCGGAAATAGAAAAGCTTAAAAAGCAAATCCAGATCCTTGAAGAAGGGAGACTCAATCCATTTCAAACTACTTTGCGAACATAATCTCTCCCTCCTCCACCACCTCAAACGTCTATCTTTGCTGCCATCACAGATATACCTGTCAGACAAGACAAGATAGATGTGGCTGAAATGAGAAATCGTCTCAGAGAACTGGATCGAATAAGAAAGGGAAAGGAGAAAGAAAAGTCCGAAGAATCCTCGCTTATCATAAAAGAAAGGCCAGATCAATTGATGCTGTCAAACCCATTAGAATCTTTTCTTAGAGATTTGGGTAATCAGGAACCACAGCCTGATCCTGTTACACCACAACCTCCATTACAAATTGATCATGTCATTCCAACAGATCATATTCTGTTTCCAACAGAATCAACCTTTCTAAACATTTTTGACACTGAATCAGATTCGGTATCTCTTTCGTCTTCATCATCTTTCTCAAACCCTGCTATTGATGCCTTTCCCATAGCACCAGTAACTTCATCAAAGAAATCTTAGCAGTGAAAAATGGAATAAAAAAGTTCGAATTCCATCTCATCGGCCACCACTTCCTGGTAGAATTAGACATGGCATCTTTCCCTCAGATGACCAAGTTCAAATAGAAGCAAATTCCGAATTCTCAACTGCTTTGATGGGCTAAATGGTTCTCAAAATATTATTTTAAAACCAAACATATTGCCGGGGAGAAGAATGTGCTTGCTGACTTCTTGTCAAGACCAAAAGCACCAGCAGAAATCAACATGTACATCATGAGGCATGCTTTTCATGCTCTTCATCATGGTGAAAAGTACAAGATTGAGAAGATCAAAGATTGGCCAAGTTGGCAATATCCTCAGGAGATTATTGAACAAATCCAGAATGATAGTCTCACTGAGAATCTGGAAAACCTCATGTGGAAATGCCACACAGATCTGTTTAGATTCAATGGAGGTTCGATCCTTTATCCTTTTGGATTCAATGCAGATTATCCATTCATACATCCTCTAATCTAGAAGGAAGATGATTTCCTTGATCAACTCATATGGTTATTATGGTACTTAACCAATAAGTACTTAATACCTATTGAAATTCCAACCAGAAGATTCATTGTCAACCTTACCAGAATATTTGGACTCGGCAGAGGAAACATTGAAAAGGAAAGTGACAAAAATCTTTTAAACTTTCTTAATTAGTTTTATCCTCCTACTTACTGGAAATATCTCTTGAAAAAATAATTGCGAATCATGCAGCCGAACCCTGAAGTCCATACTATTTTGTTTTTCCGACGTCCATGGCATTTTTTGACAAACAATGGCCACACCACCAATGCTCCACAGTTTATGGGTACTACATCCTATAAACCTCATTTAGACAACAAAGAAACTCGGATTAACAAATCTTATCCAGGACTTGTTGGATGTTGTGAACACCAATGCCGAGAACTCGAAAGGATTCTTTGTCAAGAAAACAAGACCATTCCTGAAGACGTATGGAATTATAATGTACCCACTGCGTGGGATCATTATGACCTAGCACCATAAGTCAAGGAAGCACTCAAAGAATTCAGACAAGCTGCATCATCACAGGAGCATGAAATGACAGACACAGATGACATTGCACAGTCCTCTCAAGACCCCTATGCTAAATGGGGAGGTCCTCTTTCCCAGGATCCTATGACCAAGGACCTTTGTCCTTATCTCAAAGCATGGACACATCTTTCTATGCACAGCCATCTAATTGGCCTCAGCCAAGCATTCCTACCGACACTTCAGACGCTGACAGTACAGACTGGGCACGAGAGGAAGCATCCGCATCCACAACAAATCAGCCAAACCAGATCCTCTCACCAGAAGACCTTGAAGCACTGGAACAAAAATATGATGAACATCTTTTAGCAACAGTACACAGTTCAGATGACTCGGACTATGACTACAATGTTCGTGACGGACGAGACTACTAAACAAGACCACTGTCTGTACAATTTCACTGTAGCAAGTTACTGTTCACTTTTACTGTAGCAGTAGGCTAGGGAAATCACTGTTCATTATCACTGTTCATACCGTGCGAATAATTCCCTTTCGGCGCCTCTGTTTGTTTTACGACCCGTGAGCTTTGGTCCTTGTTTGTAGCCTTCCTCTGTCTATATAAGGCATGGAGATTGTAATGTGTTGGGCAAAGTCATTTGAAGTAAAGTGAGTGTTTTGTGAAAACTCTCAATGGCTTTCTAAATCCCTTCTTCTTCTCCAGCCTGGTAGGATCCTCTGAGAAATGCAACTCGAATAAATTAGAAACGTTATCATCCTGGCATCTCTGAGTGTCTCTAGGCTCTGAACTAAAGGGCTGTGTGGTTTTTTCTGCATCTTTCAATACATGTAATTTTCAGTTCATATAATATAAGTTCATACCACCTTCATGGTGGTATATGAGATTAACAAACAGATCATGAAGGTGGTATGAACTTGTATTATATGAACTGAAAATTACATGTATTGAAAGATGCAGAAACTAAAGCATCAAGTCATCCACTAGGGCGGTAATCCACACTCCAGGGAGTTTTGATGTTTGTATTACAAGAAATGGTTAACCAACTATTATGCAAGTTGGTAACCCTGTATAAAACTATGTATTTGAAAAACAAACTTACTTTGTGACCAAAGGGTACAAGGTAAGAAAGCTTGAAGCTTGAAAAGGTGAGGGTTTACAAGTGGGAGAGGGCGGAAGAAGAGAGAAGTGAGATCTGAAAATTTCGAGTCCCCTTCTCTTGTGCCGGAGGAGTGTATTTATAGAAGGTGCTACAGTGTTGAACAGTGTAAAGTGAACAGTACTGAGTGAATAGTGTAAAGTGAACAATACTTAGTGAATAGTGAATAGTGAACAGTATATGCCTATCTTGCTACAGTGTATAGCCTTTGCACCGCTGTAACAGTGTTGTCATGTGATGTCTTGGCTTTAATCTCTGTCTAGGTTTATCTCGTAGCAGTCGTCTTCATTGGTGTTTCCACTGTGATGTGACTGTGAGGATCCGTCTTGACTGTCTTGTGATTTGGAAGATCCACATTGTGATTCTTCCGCTTCCGAGAGCATTGTCCTGAGGATATTGCAGTATTCCTCTCTGCTCTGGACTGCAGCCGGTGCTGCATTTGCTATGGATTTCTCCTGTAAAAATGATGTATTTGATGGGGCTATGGTTATCTGGGTTTTCTGGTTTTTAGCCATGTCCTAACCGCAGCTTCGGATCCTTGTTCATGGAATTTGAATCCATCCCACCATTTTGTTTTGTATTTTCGAACAAGTACTGGTACACCGGGTTTAGTGGATGTATTGTATTCAAATTCCCATGCTGTTACCCAAGAGATTTTGAATATTATAAAGAAATGCATAAGGCATGGGAACCTTATATCATGCGGTGTTGGTACGAAGTATTCACTGAAAACCTTGTATCCTTGTTTGACTGTGGGGTGTAGTATTATGTCCAAAGGACCAAAGAGATCCCACTATGAGTCAAACCAATTTGGTAAGCTTTGTCTTGAGAAGTTGTCTTTAAAATATAACAATCAAGTGTGTTGGAAATTTGTGTTTTGTCTGAAGAAAACATTCCACCAAGCTTGTTGGTAGTCCCAGTATGTATACGAGGAGGAGTATGGTAGGCTTTGGGTAAATCTGGTTTGGAATTTTCTGGATGTATGAGGTGAGGCTCCCCAATGTAAGGGGTGTATGACTTTACTGATGGATATAGTGTAGTATAAGATGTTTTCTGTATTGTTTTTGTTAGTAAAGTGAGTGAACCTTGCTGATTCTGTCTCCACTAAAATTTGCTCATAATAAGCAATGGTTTTATTTGTATTGTGTGGTTTGAAAAACCAATTTTTTGGGAAGATATTTTTTGCGAATTTGATTGGATCTTCGTCGAAGAATCCATCTTCCACAGTCAGTATTTTTTGAAAAGATGTTTTGGGAAAAAACTTTGATCTTTGAGAATGAGGGGTTGCCTGTGGCCTAATGACCACCTCATTCGAAATTCTTTTGTATTCCACTTGTCTTTGTTCAGCAAGCGGGGAGGGATTGTTGCTTACCTCAATGGCACTAGATGGCTCATTCTTTGCTGTTTTTTTGTAAAGATTAAGCAAGTAATTCTAGTGTTTCTTTGGGTAGTATGTTGGCTAGCTGAGCTAGGGCTGGTATGAATTCCTCTTTTAAAGGGGTATTTGGTATTGGGTGTTGTTGTCGGAATGATTGATTTTCTGCTATCTGAAGCCATGTTTTGATTGGTGTCAAGCTTGTTGGCTTTGGTGGTGTATTGGAGGTTTCAGCAATGGCTTTGCCTTTGCCTTTTTCTTTGTCTTTTTTGGGTCTTGGCATATTTGTATCCCTTGTAAAAATTCTCTAGTGAGAAAATCAGGTAATGAATTTGAAGAACCATTTATAAATTCAATGTCGAAATCGAATACTGAAAGTATGGCTTGCCATCCGGCAAAAATCTGTTTTGATGCAATGTTTAATACGTCTTTTTGTAAAACGTCTTTGGCTGATTTGCAATCAATTCGTAAGAGAAATTTTTGGTTTAATAAATCTCCTCAAGCCCGGATTACCCAAAACCTACCATACTCCTCCTCGTACACATATTAGGACTACCAACAAACTTGGGACAAAATACAAACTTCCAACACACTTGGCTAGTATTTTTTAAAGACAACTTCCAAAGACAAAACCTACCAAATTGGTTTGACTCATGGTGTGATCTTTTTGGTCCTCTAGAGATAATACTACACCCTACAGTCAAACAATGATACCAAATATTTCGCCAATACTTCATACCAACGCCACATGATACAAGGTTTCCATGCCTTATGCACTTTTTCATAATATTCAAAATCTCATTGGTAACAGCATGGGAATTTGAATATAATACATTTACCAAACCTGGTGTACCTCTACTTGTCCAAAAATACAAGACAAAATGGTGGGATTGATTCAAATACCATGAACAAAGATCCGAAGTGCGGTTAAGACTTGGCTAAACAACCAAAAAACCCATATAACTACAGTTCTATCAAATACATCATTTTTATAGGAAAAATTCATGGCAAGTGCAGCACTTGCTGCAGTCCAGAGCAAAGAGGAATACTGCAATGTCCTCAGAACAATGCTCTCAGAAGTGGAAGAATCACAATGTGGATCTTCCAAATCATAAGACAGTCAAGACGGATCCTCCTAGTCACATCACAGTGGAAACACCAATGAAGATGACTGCTACGGGATCGCCTAGACAGAAATTAAGACAGGATATCACATGCCAATACTGTTGCAACGGCGCAAAAGCTATACACTGTAGCAAGATAGGCATATATTGTTCACTATTCACTTAGTATTGTTCACTTTATACTGTTCACTTTACACTGTTCAACACTGTAGCACCTCCTATAAATACACTATCTTCTTCCTCCTCATCCCTCTTGTAAACCTTCATCCCTTCAAATTTCGAGTCCCTTTCTTCTGTGTCGAGAGAGTGTATTTATAGGAGGTGCCACAGTGTTGAACAGTGTAAAGTGAACAGTACTTAGTGAATAGTTAATAGTGAACAGTATATGCCTATCTTGCTATACTGTATAGCCTTTGCGCCGCTGCAACAGTGTTAGCATGTGATATCCTGTCTTAATTTCTGTCTAGGCTGATCCCGTAGAAGTCGTCTTCATTGGTGTTTCCACTGTGATGTAACTGTGAGGATTCGTCTTGACTGTCTTGTGATTTGGAAGATCCACATTGTGATTCTTCCGCCTCTGAGAGCATTGTTTTGAGGACATTGCAATATTCCTCTCTGCTCTGAACTACAGCAAGTGCTGCACTTGCCATGGATTTTTCCTGTAAAAGCGATGTATTTGATGGAATTGTAGTTATCTGGGTTTTTTGGCTGTTTAGCCAAGTCTTAATCGCAGCTTCGGATCCTTGTTCATGGTATTTGAATCCATCCCACCATTTTGTCTTGTATTTTCGGACAAGTAGAGGTACACCAGGTTTGGTAGATGTATTATATTCGAATTCCCATGCTGTTACCCATGAGATTTTGAATATTATGAAAAAGTGCATAAGGCATGGAAACCTTGTATCATGTGGCGTTGGTATGAAGTAGTATCCTTGTTTGACTGTAGAGTGTAGTATTATCTCTAGAGGACCAAAAAAATCCCATTATGAGTCAAACCAATTTGGTAGGTTTTGTCTTTGGAAGTTGTCTTTGAAAAATACTAGCTAAGTGTGTTGGAAGTTTGTATTTTGTCGGAAGAATACATTCCACCAAGCTTGTTGGTAGTCCCAATATGTGTACGAAGAGGAGTATGGTAGGTTTTGGGTAATCCGAGCTTGGAATTTTTTGGATGTATGAGGTGAGGCTCCCCAATGTGAGGGGTGTATGACTTTGTTGATGGATATAGTGGAGTATATGATGTTTTCTATATTATTTTTGTCAGCAAAGTGGGTGAACCTCGCTGATTCTGTCTCCACTAAAATTTGCTCATAATAAGTAATGGTTTTATTTGTATTGTGTGGTTTAAAAAACCAATTTTTTGGAAAAATGTTTTTTGCAAATTTGATTGGATCTTCATCAAAGAATCCATCTTCTACAGTCAAGATTTTTTGAAATGATGTCTTTGGAAAGAATTTTGATTTTTGAGAACGAGGGGTTGCCTGTGGCCTAATGATCACCTCATTCAAAATTCTTTTGTATTCCGCTTGTCTTTGTTCAGCAAGCGGGGAAAGATTGTTGTTTACCTCAATGGCATTGGATGGCTCCTTCTTTATTGTTTTTTGTAAAGAGTGAGCAAGTAATTCTAGTGTCTCTTTAGGTAGTATGTTGGCTAGCTGAGCTAGGGCTGGTATGGATTCTTCTTTTGGAGGGGTGTTTGGTATTGGGTGTTGTTGTAGGAATGATTGATTTTATGCTATCTGAAGCCATGACTTGATTGGTGTCAAGTTTTTTGGCTTTGGTGGTGTATTAGAGGTTTCGGCAATGGCTTTGCCTTTATCTTTGTCTTTTTTGGGTCTTGGCATGATGGTATCCCCTGTAAAAATTCTCTTGTGAGAAAATTAGGTAATGAATTTGAAGAACCATTTATAAATTCAATGTCGAAATCAAAAACTGAAAGTATGGCTTGCCATCTGGCAAAAATCTTGTTTTGATGCAATGTTTAATACGTCTTTTTGTAAAATGTATTTGGCTTATTTGCAATCAATTCTCCAGAGAAATTTTTGGTTTAATAAATCTCCTTGGAATTTTGATATGGACAAAACTATAGCAAGTATTTCTTTTTTATTGTTGAATAATTTTGTTGGGTGGAATTCCAATGTTTTGAAATAAACTGAACAACTTGTTTTTTGCGATTTTTGACTTGTTTGAGAATGCCACCATATTCTATCTTTGAGGCATTTGTTTCAACTATTTTGAAAGTGGATGGGTCAACTAGATGTAAGCATGATATTTCTTTAACATGAGTCTTTATTTGTTTGACAATGTTTGTATGGACTGAAGTCCATGGCGGAGAATCCTTTTGTAGCCTTTGGTGTAAGGGTTTGCAAATGATGTTTATATTGGGAAAGAAGTCTATAATATAATTGAGACTATCTAAGAATTTTTGTAATTGAGTTTTGTCTTTAATCTCATCTAGGAATTTGTCAGTAAATGAGATAGATCATTCTATGGGAATTATAGTGCCTAAATGGATATAATGACCTAGTAATCTAATTTTTGTTCGGAAGAGTGCAATTTTGGAGAAACTACTAAACCATTTTGTATGATTATTTTTATGAAAGTAGAAAATGTTTGAAATGTTGTTCTATATTAGAGGAGAAAACTAGAACATCATCTATATAGACTATAATGTATTATGAATAAGGATTAAAGATTCATTCATGATTCTCTAGAATTCTGAAGGGGCATTTTTGAGATCAAATGGCATAACATTCCATTCGTATTGACCAAAAGGGACAGTAAAAGCGGTCTTGTATTTATCTTTTTCACTGATTTGTATTTGCCAAAATTCTGACTTCATGTCAAATTTTGAAAATATTTTTGATCTACATAATCTGTTTAACAAATCTTTTTTATTGGGTATTGGATATCTTATCTATCTAAGAGCTGTATTTAGAGATTTATAATTAATAACTAATCTGGAACTCCTCTTTCTAGTTCAACATTTTTATTAACATAGAAAGCATAATAGCTCCATGGTGATTGGCTTTTTCTTATGAGTTTTTTATTCAAGTGATCTTGTATTTCTATTTGGCAAAATTTCATAACTTCTTGATTCATTTGTGTAGGGCAAGCTTTTGTAGTTATTTTGTTTTCGGAAAAATCTTGTTCATAAGGTAAATCAACAATATGCTTCTTTCTTTCCCAAAAAGCATTGTAAAGTAGAGCATATAGTATTTTCTATGCGTTTTTGTAGGAAAGCTATCTTTTCTATGATGTTTGGTTTTATAAGATTTTCTTCTATTCTTTTTAATTCTAAATCTTCTTTTAAAAATTCAAGCTGGTTTTCTTTGTCTTTTATAAGGCAATTTATTTCTGAAATAGAGTGTCCTTGTAAAATATTTAAGCTTCTCTTCTGTGGTTTTGTTATAAAGTTAAAGGTGATTTTTCTATTTAGAGCATGAGTTTCAATACCTTCATTAGTAACTATAAAAAGTTGGATTAATTGTATGAAAGGTGTTCCAAGAATAACTTGTTGCCTCATATTTTTAACTAAAAGAAAAGATGTTTTATAAGACATTTGGTCTTTTATTATTAAGGCTTCTGGCAATTTGTATTGGATATTTAATTTGTCTCCTGAGGCTGATTTTAGGGATTCATAAGTTTTATCGAAGTATCTTGTTGGAACAAGGCCTTCTTTGATATAATTGAGATTAGCCCTTGTATCAAAGAATGCTGTTGTTTCAATGATATACTCATTATTGATTTTTATCATTATATTTATTATCCATTTCCTAGATGTTATTTCTGTTAATAACATAAGGAAGGCTGGGTCAGAAGTATTAGAAGTATTGGTGATTTCATTTTGGTCTTCTAATTTTGTCTTTCCTTTTATGACAAGAGATTTTATATCAGAAATTTCTTGTTTCATTTCTAGTTGGGTCACTTTCAAGGCTTGTATTTCTAATTTTTGTTGTTTTATTTCGTTTTGGAGATCATTAATATTTATAGGTCTGGACTAGGGTTTTTTGTTTCTATTCAGAATGTCTTTAAGATTGTAGGAAGTATTGGGCTTAGTAGTAATATTCATAGAAGATTGTAGTCTATCTAAGTATTCTTTTTTGGCTTCAGGGTTTGTTATTTTATCAGCAGTGCTGAAAAAGAATTCTTCTTCTTTTGTTAACATATTTATTTCAGGAATAGGTATATATATAAAGAGCCAGTGGGAAGGTATAGATAGTCTTTGTAAGAACATACTTATAGATCGAGAGCCATTCGTTGGCATCCTTCTTGTTTCTACAGAGTGGTCCAGGTCGTAAGTCCCTGAGTGGCTGTTAGACCGTTGGTTTAGCTCTGTAACGGTTCTGAATAAGGAATAGTTCCGATCTTAAGTATGAGCTTACATAGAAGATCTACATCTTCCTCTAGTTCTCTATCACAAATGGACTCAGATCCAAGTCCTATACATAGAGAAGAAGTAAGGATAGAAGATTTCAACAAATTTATAGAAAATTGGGAAATTCCTAAAATACAGCTTAAGGAAATATACAAACAATCAAAATTGAAATTTTTCAAAAAATCAAACTATGTCATAGCCACCGAAGAAAGAGATGTTTCTCTTTCTAATTCCTATGAAAAAATACATCTTTTAAACAAAGAGTCCATCCAAAAGCATAAACAAAAATACAATTACATTCATATAGGACTAGTCCAAGTAGGAGTCAAACCTCTTACAAAAGAAGGTCTTAATACTTCCATTCTCTTAGTTTTACGAGATTCACGTCTCTTAAATTATGATGAGTCCATACTAGGTACTGTGGAGACAAGTCTCTGCAAATGACCTATACATTTTGATTGTTACCCCAATTTCTCTGTTTCTCTCAAAGATAAGAATATTCTTAGAGCCCTAACACTCCAAATCAAAACCCATAATTACAAAGTGACAGATGGATCTATTCCTTTAGCCCTTGTCTATATAATTCATTATAAAGCCATGTCCTCCGCTTTTGGAGAAAATGCTTTCAAACATAGTCCTCGAGGAGAAACACTTCTCCTCCAAACTGACATTTCCAGAGCAAATACGACAATTCCTAGGTCTATTAATTGGAATCAAGTTACCTTACCAAAACAATGGGAATTAGAAAACCAAATTCCCCAACAAGTTGTTCAAAATACAGATTCGACTAATGTCATTCAACATCCAGAAGGAAGAGTAAACATTAGGTTTCCTAGAAGATCTTTTGATTCAAGATCTAGTCCTTCTTTTCATACTTCTTATACAAGGTCTATAGATCTTAATCCCAATCTTCCTCCTATTATCACCATTCCTCCAAGTACGCATAGAAACACTCCCACACGTGATAATACACCTTTACCTCCTTCTTCTAGTAGGAATAATAATGAGACACCACCTGAACCGGAAATTAGTGATTTAGATAATAGATCAGGGATTTCCAGGCCAGTTTACCAACAAAACCAGCTTGAACCAGTCCTAGAAAATACAGATTCTCCTCATCATTCTCCCACTTATTCGCAAATGATAGATGCCGAGCTTAATGTTTTAGAAAAACATTTTGAATCAAACAAGGCTTTCCTTAATAAAGAATTTAATTTTGAAAACAACAGACAAATCAGAGAATGGTTCTTCAAAACCTTTGTTGATAAAGCAAAAGATATCAAACAAAAATATTACGACTACATATATGAATATGAAGTCCATATATTTTTCTTTGATTGGTTAGAAGAACAATTCCTTGAACCAAAAGAAATAATTGTTTTAGATCATCATTATAAGTGGAAACTTGATAATGGTGAAACCATAGAATCCAATCATCCCCCTCTTAGGAGAATAAAAATACATGGAGAAAGCGAGGTTACAGCTACTCCTTTTAGGCTTCCAGATCAAGGAGACTCTCTTTATACTCACAAAGTCATTGAACAAAACAATTACACTAATCAACATTTGGCGACCATAGGAAAACAATTGAATAGGATAGAATCCACCATCCAGAATCCTACCCAACTCATCACACCACAAGTAGACACTTTCAAAAAACCCATTTTTAAAGCTTTTGAATTTCCAAAAAATCTTAGCCTAGAGTTTGCCAAAGTTATAGAACAAAAGAAAAAACTCTTAGGAAAATCAAAGCTTGAGCCTGCCCCTATACTAGATACTCCTAAATTCCAAGGACTAATTATTAAAGATACCCCAGACCAACCTACTATCAGTACCTTGACCAAACACTCCGGTGACTCTGATAATGAATCGGTCACTGAGATTAATAGACTCAATTAGAGACAACCTCAGAAGCTTTATTATAGTAGAGCGACTCCACCAGACATTGCCCAAGAAGAATCATCACATAAAATACATAATAAATACTCTCTTGACGCCATTTATGAATGGAATTTAGATGGTGTTGCCGAAAGCAATATCATGAATATTTTAAATAACATGGTAATGCTTGCCAATGCCTACAAAACCCAGCAGGATGTTTCTGATCATGCTGTTGCTAATCTTTTAGTAGCCGGATTTACTGGACAACTAAAAGGTTGGTGGGATAATTATTTGATTGATGAACAAAGAATACAAATTTTAACTGCCTATAAAATCGATGACTTTGGCCAACGCATGGATGATGATCAAGGACATCTCATCCAAGATGCGGTGAATACTCTTATCTATTCCATTTCACAACACTTCATAGGAGACCCTTCACATATTAGAGATAGGAACCAAGATCTCTTATCCAATATGCGCTGCAAATCCTTAGGAAGATTTAGAGAATACAAAGAACTCTTCCTTCAAAGGGTTCTAATTAGACCTGATTGCAATCAACCATTTTGGAAAGAAAAATTCTTAGCAGGTTTACCCCAAATTATAGGTGACCAAGTTAGAGATAGAATTAGAGAAGAATACAATGGCCAAATACCTTATGATCTTCTTTCTTATGGATAAATAGTCTCTTATGTTTATAGACAAGGAACCCAAATGTGTAATACTATCAAATTACAAAGACAACTCAAGGAAGAACAATCTCTCACCAATAGAAGTCTAAGAGATTTTTGTGCTCAATACGACCCCTCTTATAATGAAAAAACAAAACCAAAATGTAAGGGAACTTGTCCTTCTGAGAAAGAAACAAAGAAACATCACAACAAACCTCCACCTCGTAGGAATAAATAAAGACACCATAATAACCAAAATAGACCACATACTGATAGAAATTTTTTTAAAGACATTAAATGTTATTCTTGTGGTAGAAAATGTCATATTTCAAAATATTGTAGGATTAATAAAAAATTAAATGAACTCTCTCTTGATGATAATACTCTTAACCAGTTAAACAACATCTTCATAGAAAATGGTGATACTTCTTCTGATGAACTTCTTGAGGAAGAAAGTCTTCAGATTAATGAAATAGATTCCTCTTCTGACTTTGATTATGAAGACGCCTCTCCAGAAAAACCCGTTCCTGAAATAAACATGTTAACAAAAGAAGAAGAATTTCTCCTTAGCACTGCTGATAAGATCACTGACCTAGAAGCCAAGAAAGAATACCTAGATAGACTACACTCTTCCTTGAATATTACCTCCAAACCCAATACTTCCTACAGTTTAAAAGACATTTTGAATAGAAACAAAAAACCTCAGTCCAAACCCGTTAATATAAATGACCTCCAAAATGAAATAAAACAACAAAAATTAGAAATCCAAGCCTTGAAAGCAACACAGTTAGAAATGAAACAAGAGATTTCTGACATAAAATCTCTTGTCATAAAAGGAAAGACAAAATTAGAAGACCAAAACGAAATCACCAATACATCAGATACTCCTGGACTCCAAATTTCTTATGTTATTAACAGAAATAACATCTAGAAAATGGATAATAAATATTATGATAAAAATCAATAATGAGTTTATTATTGAAACAATAGCACTCTTTGATACAGAAGCTGATCTCAATTGTATCAAAGAAGACCTTGTTCCAACAATATACTTTGATAAAACTTCCAAATCTTTAAAATTAGCCTCAGGAGATAAACTTAATATCCAATACAAATTACCAGAAGCCTTAATAATAAAAGATCAAATGTCTTACAAAACATCTTTTCTTTTAGTAAAAAATATGAGGCAATAGGTAATTCTTGGAACACCTTTCATACAATTAATCCAACCTTTTACAGTTACTAACGAAGGTATTGAAACCCATGCTCTAAACAGAAAAATCACCTTCAACTTCATAACAAAACCACAGAAGAGAAGCCTAAATATTTTACAAGAACATTCTATTTCAGAAATAAATTGCCTTATAAAAGACAAAGAAAACCAGCTTGAATTCTTAAAAGAAGATTTAGAATTCAAAAGAATAGAAGAAAATCTTATAAAACCAAACATCATAGAAAAGATAGCTTCCCTACAAAAACACATAAAAAAGACTATATGCTCTACTCTACCCAATGCCTTTTGGGAAAGAAAGAAGTATATCGTTGATTTACCTTATGAACAAGATTTTTCTGAAAACAAAATACCTACCAAAGCTTGCCCAACACAAATGAATCAAGAAGTTCTGAAATTCTGTCAAACAGAAATACAAGATCTCTTGAATAAAAAACTCATAAGAAAAAGCCAATCACCATGGAGTTGTTCTGCTTTCTATGTCAATAAAAATGCTGAACTTGAAATAGGAGTTCCCAGGTTAGTCATTAATTATAAACCTCTTAATACAACCCTTAGGTGGATAAGATATCCTATACCCAATAAAAAAGATTTGCTAAACAGACTTTGTAGATCAAAAATATTTTCAAAATTTGACATGAAATCAGCATTTTGGCAAATTCAGGTCAGTGAAAAGGATAAATACAAGACAGCCTTTACAGTCCCTTTTGGCCAATATGAATGGAATGTTATGCCATTCGGCCTCAAAATGCCCCTTCGTAAATTCCAAAGAATTATGAACGAGATTTTCAATCCTTATTCAGAATACATCATAGTTTATATAGATGATGTTCTAGTATTCTCTTTCAATATAGAACAACATTTCAAACATTTATCTATTTTCATAAAAATAATCATACAAAACGGTCTTGTAGTCTCTCCTACTAAAATTACACTCTTCAAAACCAAGATTAGATTCTTAGGTCATTACATACATTTAAGTACTATAACCCCCATTGAAAGATCAATCTCTTTTACTGATAAATTCCCAGATGAGATTAAAGACAAAACTCAATTACAAAGATTTTTGGGTAGTCTCAATTATATTTTAGATTTCTTTCCCAATATAAATATCTTTTGTAAACCTTTACACCAAAGGTTAAGTAAGGATCCTCCACCTTGGACCTCTGTCCATACAGACATTGTCAAACAAATAAAAATGCATGTGAAAGACATACCATGCTTACACCTTGCTGACCCTTTTACTTTCAAAATAGTTGAAACAGATGCTTCAGAATTAGGATATGGTGGAATTCTCAAACAGGTCAATAACAACAAAGAACAAGCTGTTCAGTTTATATTAAAACATTGGAATTCCACTCAACAAAATTATTCGACAATCAAAAAAGAAATACTTGCTATAGTTTTGTCTATATCAAAATTCCAAGGAGATTTATTAAATCAAAAATTTCTCTTGAGAATTGATTGCAAATCAGCCAAAGATGTTTTACAAAAAGACGTTTTAAACATTGCATCAAAACAGATTTTTGCCAGATGGCAAGCCATACTTTCAATATTCGATTTCGACATTGAATTCATAAATGGTTCTTCAAATTCATTACCTAATTTTCTCACAAGAGAATTTTTACAGGGAATACAATCATGCCAAGATCCAAAAAAGACAAAGGCAAAGGCAAAGCCATTGCCCAAACCTCCTCCAATACACCGCCAAAGCCAACAGGCTTGACAAACATCAAGACATGGCTCCAAATGGCAGAAAACAACCAGACATTCTTGCAACAACACCAAACACCTTTGAAAATAGAACCCATATCATCTGAACCCATGCTAGCCTTTAATCAGCTAGCCGACATACTACCAAAAGAAACAATATTGTTACTTGCCCAGTTTTTACAAAAGAAAGAGCCATCTAGTGCCATCGAGGTAAGCAACAATCCTTCCCCGCTTGCTACACAAAAAGAAGTGGAAAACAAAAGAATTTCGAATGAGGTGGTCATTAGGCCACAGGCAACCCCTCATTCTCAAAGATCAAAATTTTTCCCCAAAACATCTTTTCGAAAAATACTGACTGTAGAAGATGGATTCTACAACGAGGATCCAATCAAATTCACAAAAAACATCTTTCCAAAAAATTGGTTCTTCAAATCACATAACCCAAACAAAACCCTTGCTTATTATGAATAGATTTTAGTGGAAACAGAATTGGCAAGGTTTACTCACTTTGCTGACAATACCAATACAGAAAACATCCTATACTCCACTATTTCTATCAGCAAAGTCATACACCCCTCACATTGGGGAGATTCACCTCATACACCCAGAAAATTCCAAACTAGACTTACCCAAATCCTACCATACTCCTCCTCATACACCTACTGGGACTACCAACAAGCTTGGTGGAACGTCTTCTATAGACAAAATACAAATTTCCAACATACTTGGCTAGTCTTCTTCAAAGATAACTTCCCACGACAAAGCCTACCAAATTGGTTTAGCTCTTGGGGGGATTTCTTTGGTCCTTTGGACATCATACTACACCCTATAGTCAATCAAGGATACCAAACATTTCGTAAACTCTATACACCAAATCAACATGATTCAAGGTTCCCATGCCTTATGCATTTTTTCATAATATTCAAAATTTCATGGGTAACAGTTTCGGAGTTTGGATACAATTCATCCACCAATTTAATACCCATACTTGTCCGACAATACAAAACAAAATGGTGGGATGGATTCAAACGCCATGAACAAGGATCTGAGACTGCGGTTAAAGCATGGCTAAATAGCTAGAAAAATCAAATAACCACAGTACCCTTAAATACATCTTTTCTACAAGAAAAATCAATTGCAAGTGCAGCACTAGTTGCAGTCCAGAACAAAGGGGAATACTACAACATCCTCAAGACAATGCTCTCTGAAGCGGAAGGATCACAATGTGGATCTTCCAAATCTCAAAACAATACAGACGGATCCTCACAGTCACATCACAGTGGAAACACCAATGAAGACGACTGCTACGAGATCAACCTAGACAGAGATTAAAATCAAGACATCACATGCCGACACTATTGCAAGCGGCGCAAAGGCTATACACTGTAGCATGATAGGCATACATTGTTCATACACTGTTCACTATTCACTATTCACTTTTACACTGTTCACTCAGTACTGTTCACTTTACACTATTCAAGACCTCAGCACTTTTCTTTGTAGCACCCGCTATAAATACACCCTCTCAACACAAGAGAAGGGGACTTGAAATTTTTCCAAGAAGAGAGAAATCTGGAAAAATTTCGAGTCCCCTTCTCTTGTGTCGAGAGGGTGTATTTATAGCGGGTGCTACAAAGAAAAGTGCTACAAAGTTGTTGAACAAAGATAAAAGTGAACAAGATCGAGTGAACAAAGTGTAAAGTGAATAGTGAATAGTGAACATTGTATGAACAGTGTATGCCTATCATGCTATAGTGTATAGCCTTTGCGCCGCTTGTAACAGTGTCGGCATGTGATGTCTTGATTTTAATCTCTGTCTAGGTTGATCTCGTAGCAGTTGTCTTAATTGGTGTTTCCACTGTGATGTGACTATGAGGATCCGTCTGTATTGTTTTGAGATTTGGAAGATCCACATTGTGATCCTTCCGCTTCAAAGAGCATTGTCCTGAGGATGTTGTAGTATTCCCCTTTGTTCTGGACTGCAGCTAGTGCTGCACTTGCAATGGATTTTTCTTGTAGAAAAGATGTATTTGAGGGTACTGTGGTTATTTGATTTTTCTGGTTATTTAGCCATGCTTTAACCGCAGTCTCAGATCCTTATTCATGGCGTTTGAATCCATCCCACCATTTTGTTTTGTATTGTCGGACAAGTATGGGTATTAAATTGGTGGATGAATTGTATCCAAACTCCCAAGCTGTTACCCATGAAATTTTGAATATTATGAAAAAAATGCATAAGGCATGGGAACTTTGAATCATGTTGATTTGGTGTATAGAGTTTACGAAATGTTTGGTATCCTTGATTGACTATAGGGTGTAGTATGATGTCCAAATGACCAAAGAAATCCCCCCAAGAGCTAAACCAATTTGGTAGGCTTTGTCGTGGGAAGTTATCTTTGAAGAAGACTAGCCAAGTATGTTGGAAATTTGTATTTTGTCTATAGAAGACGTTCCACCAAGCTTGTTGGTAGTCCCAGTAGATGTATGAGGAGGAGTATGGTAGGATTTGGGTAAGTCTGGTTTGGAATTTTCTGGATGTATGAGGTGAATCTCCCCAATGTATGGGGTGTATGACTTTGCTGATAGAAATAGTGGAGTAGAGGATGTTTTCTGTATTGGTATTGTCAGCAAAGTGAGTAAGCCTTGCCAATTCTGTTTCCACTAAAATCTGTTCATAATAAGCAAGGGTTTTGTTTGGGTTATGTGATTTGAAGAACCATTTTTTTGGAAAGATGTTTTTTTGCGAATTTGATTGGATTCTCGTTGTAGAATCCATCTTCTACAGTCAGTATTTTTTAAAAAGATGTTTTGGGGAAAAATTTTGATCTTTGAGAATGAGGGGTTGCCTGTGGCCTAATGACCACCTCATTCGAAATTCTTTTGTTTTCCACTTGTTTTTGTGTAGCAAGTGGGGAAGGATTGTTGCTTACCTCGATGGCACTCGATGGCTCTTTCTTTTGTAAAAACTGGGCAAGTAACAATATTGTTTCTTTTGGTAGTATGTCGGCTAGCTTATTAAAGGCTAGCATGTGTTCAGATGATATGGGTTCTATTTTCAAAGGTGTTTGGTGTTGTTGCAAGAATGTCTGGTTGTTTTCTGCCATTTGGAGCCATGTCTTGATGTTTGTTAAGCCTGTTGGCTTTGGCGATGTATTGGAGGAGGTTTGGGCAATGGCTTTGCCTTTACCTTTGTCTTTTTTGGATCTTGGCATGAATGTATTCCCTGTAAAAATTCTCTTATGAGAAAATTAGGTAATGAATTTGAAGAACCATTTATGAATTCAATGTCGAAATCGAATACCGAAAGTATGGCTTGCCATCCGGCAAAAATCTGTTTTGATGCAATGTTTAAAACGTCTTTTTGTAAAACGCCTTTGGCTGATTTGCAATCAATTCTCAAGAAAATTTTTGATTTAATAAATCTCCTTGGAATTTTGATATAGACAAAACTATAGCAAGTATTTCTTCTTTGATTGTCGAATAATTTTGTTGAGTGGAATTCCAATGTTTTGATATAAACTAAACAGCTTGTTCTTTGTTGTTATTGACCTGTTTGAGAATTCCATCATATCCTAATTCTGAAGCATCTGTTTCAACTATTTTAAAAGTAGAAGGGTCAGCAAGGTGTAAGCATGGTATGTCTTTCACATGCATTTTTATTTGTTTGACAATGTCTGTATGAACAGAGGTCCAGGGTGGAGGATCTTTACTTAACCTTTGGTGTAAAGGTTTACAAAGGAAATTTATATTGGGAAAGAAATCTAAATATAATTGAGACTACCCAAAAATCTTTGTAATTGAGTTTTGTCTTTAATCTCATATGGGAATTTATCAGTAAAAGAGATTGATCTTTCAATGTGGGTTATAGTACTTAAATGTATGTAATGACCTAAGAATCTAATCTTGGTTTTGAAGAGTGCAATTTTAGTAGGAGAGACTACAAGACCGTTTTGTATGATTATTTTTATGAAAGTAGATAAATGTTTGAAATGCTATTCTATATCGAAAGAGAATACTAGAACATCATCTATATAAACTATGATGTATTCTGAATAATGATTGAAAATCTCGTTCATAATTCTTTGGAATTCTGAAGGGGCATTTTTTAGGCCAAATGCAATAACATTCCATTCATATTGGCCAAAAGGGACTGTAAAGGTTGTCTTGTATTTATCCTTTTCACTGACCTGAATTTGCCAAAATCCTGATTTCATGTCAAATTTTGAAAATATTTTTGTTCTACAAAGTCTGTTTAGCAAATCTTTTTTATTGGGTATAGGATATCTTATCCACCTAAGGGTTGTATTAAGAGGCTTATAATTAATGACTAACCTAGGAACTCCTCTTTCAAGTTCAGCATTTTTATTGACATAGAAAGCAGAACAACTCTATGGTGATTGGCTTTTTCTTATGAGTTTTTTATTCAAGAGATCTTGTTATAACACTAGTCCTCATACTGTTCTATGGTGACAATTTAAATCACTTTGTTAAAATTACCGGGACAAAGAATTTTGCATCTCCTAATAATTTGTAAGTAAGCTCTTTTTCAAAAAGAAAATTTTTCTGAAAATTTAGTTGGACTTTCCAAATTATTTAGAAGTCATTTTTCGTTGGTCACACCAGAAAATTCTAAGCAATGTCATTTTAGGATACGTACTTGAGTCCAAAGCATGATTTTTGGCACCTTGGACTGGGGTCAAGAGCACAACTATAACTGTATGAGTTCTAGCTTAGTCGAATCGACATTTTTGCCTCTTGAGTCAGCTCATGTATTTAGAGTACAGTCGGTTTATGAAAATGTTTTAGTGAAAATTGCTCCTTATTTCAACTTCCATTTTCTTGAAAACATGTTTGGAGGGTGAAAAGTAAGAGCTTTCAACAGGAATGAAAGTTATAGAAACATGTTGGGTGTAGTTGTTTAAAACAAACCTCGTAAAAATACTGTCAATTTTGGTCGTTTTGAGTTTTAAAGTTCAGATGTTGAAAACACGACAACCAAAATTTCTACCAAACGTATTTTCATTGAAAACTTGTGAAAAGAAAAACAGGAAATTGGAAAATTTTCTCAGACCAAACACGCCATCAAGTTCGCACAAATTATTCTCCTTTCACACTCTTTCCTTTTTTACGAGGGTTTTCTTTATAAAGTGTCGGGATACATGTTAAGTAATAAATAAATAAAAATGTTGCCATTTTATATATCTTAGAAATTAACCCCAAAAAGCTACACTTTTCCAATTTTTCCATCAGCTTTTGGGATGAAATCAGAACAAGAAAGGAAAGAACAGAACATACCTGGCGATGGTTTCGGAATCGAACTGTCTTGGATATCCATGGAGGTTTCCATGCCGTGCCGCGAGCCGGTAAAACTCTAAAGTGGAGAAGTAATTTCAAGGGGTTAAAGTCGAAGTTATTTTCTGCTCCCATGGGTCTTCTCTTTTTATAATCGACCTGGGGATGGAGCCAAAGTTCCAGCTGTAAAGACGATGTGCCCTTCTCTTTTCCCGAATGTCGTCCACATTTTTAAATTTTATGACATCAGAAATTTTATGGAAATTCCTATTTATTTTTCTTTTCTTCCACCATTCCCTTTTTGCAAAAAAACATATTTCCATATATTTTTGTTCAGTGTGTCGGCGGTTTAAAAATAATGACAAATATTACAATTTTTATGTTTAGCATGTAGATTTAAGGTTTGTGTTCCTACCCTGAGACTGCTTGTATAAAAAAAGACTTTTACATCAACAATGAACATAATATAAATCATATTTCAATGGACTTTTATCATGTACAATGGCAATGTGAAATTTTCTTGACACAAATGGATTTTACATAATCAAAACAATCAATTTTTATTTTTAACATATAACTTATATGGTAAATAGATTTGTATTTCCTTTCTTAGATTGTATGTACCGAAAATATATATATATATACTTTTACAATGACGATATATGTGATATAGATATCCATAATTTTTGTATTCATAGTCGTTATCCGTACTTTATGAACAACATGAGGAAAATCATTCTCTTCACTACTTTTTTTCTTAACTTTTATTTTTATTGCCAACTCAAAAAATCAGTTTAACATAATTTGAGCCTAAATTGCGCTAATGTGTTATTCTCACAAAAGAATTACACTGACATCTTTAATTCTACCTCATAAGGTGAGAATATTTTCATCCTCAATTAATAAAATCATCAGATACTTTTAGTTAATGTAAGTATTCTCAAAATCTTAATTTCAGAATTTTTTTTTTTAAGAATAGAATAATTGGAATGGCTAAATAACTCTATTCACATTAGACCTAGTTAACAGAATATGGAATTTATGCTTATTTTTAAAAAGTACGGAAAATGGGGAGGACAAATATTTTGGATGGAAAGTTAATCAATGAAATTAGCTCATATTTACGTTTTTTCCATGTACTGTGGGAGGGGACACGGGCAAGTCTGAAAATTTGCAATTCTTTATAAAATTATTGAGGACCCTTCTCGAATTGTGCACATGTCACGGGAGAAGAAAGAGAGAAAAGAGATTTAGAAAATTATTGGAGACTGCGTACAGGAATCGACTCTTTTAATCAATTCTTATTGGATTTCTGACGGAAGTTTGTTTTATAGAACGCATGCTGGGGGCATTATAGACTTTGTTATGACCTAATAATGCAAGCACCTTTAGGATGCTTTACAGACTGGTTTGATGTAATGCCTGGGGCATTAGAGATTTTATCACGACCTAATGATGTAGAGCACCTTTAGGATGCTTTACAGACTGGTTTGATGAGATGCCAAACAGTATATGAACAGTATCAATCAGTGCTTTTGCTACAGTACTTTGAGCAAATTTTCTTCCCCTTCACGTGGCTTGTTAGACTTTTTCTTAGGTTGCTTTTGACTCCTTTGCTCACTTTCTTGTTCACGTGAAGATAATTCAGATTTCTTCACACGTCATATTTGCTGTCGCGACTCGACTTCGGCCCTCAGCAGATATGGGAAAAAGATCCAATTTAGGGATACTTGACTATAAAAGCTTCCTCACGGTATGTATTACAAAAAATATCATCACTTCATCCTTCGAGATTGATCATGTGAATTTATTCGATCAAGATCGTGAACTCTCCCAAACTCGTACTTCGTGTGACGGCGAGAATTATTGTGATACGCATTTATACGTGTGATATATCTTGAAAAGGAGATCAGACGTGAATAACAAAGCCATTAATATTAACTATAAAACCCTTCTACGCATATATACAATGTATTTAAATGATAGCTTGCATCACTGAAATGAAAATATTAAAAATTGTACCTTTTTTTTTTTTTTTTTGGTCGGTCACTATATTAAAAATTGTACCTAAAATCATTATAAAAATCATTATAAACAATGCTATGAGGACATTTAAAAATGAAATTGATAAGGGGACTAAAATTATTATCAGAACAAAATATAGGTATCAAACTCAAAAATTCCTAAAAGGATGAGGATTGTAGGTGTAAATTGTGTTTAGAAGCTCATTGGCATAAGTACCACTTGTCGATACTTGGTGTTGATCGAGCATATTTTGTCCACTTTTGAATAAAAAAATTGTTGCCATAGGGAGACTGACTCGCGGAATAAATTGTAATGAAATATTTTTACATCACCAAAATGAAATGTCGAGTAATAATGAGGATGATTTTTGCGACTTCCGCTGTTTGATATACGGCAACACGTCACAAATAGAAATCCATCGTCATATATCCAAAAGAAGTTCTTTAGAACTGTTAAATGGACAAGGTGATTGGATCTCACCGAATTTATTGGAGGGGAATTGACGACTTAAATCATTACATAGACCCAATCTCCTACATTAAATTTAAGAGATGAGGGCCAATAGCTATCACCGTTAGATCAAGTGGATCTATACGGTTGGATTGATTAGACTAGGATCGACATTCTCTACCGTTAGATCATGAGAAATCAATGGCTACGATTAGAATGATTTTTCTTTTTTAAATGAGCAAAACCCTATTTTAGTCTCGTACAACTGTCTCCATACATCCCCTCCTCTCTCTCTCTCTCTCTCAGTTTTCACCCTTGCCACTGCCCTGCTCTCGCGGCGACCGTTCGTGTCCCCTCTCGCGGCCAAAAAGGAATTGGCCTTTTTGGAGTCAGATTGCCAGTTGTGGACGTAATCATTGGCTTGACCTAAATCGAGTCCTCTTGTTGGGTTTAATTTGTTGCTCGAGCTTACCTGTTAAAAAACCAATACGCTGAATTTTTTTGAGAAGGGCAAACCTAGTTTGAGCCTCTTGAGCGAGGCTAACCTTTAAAATGAAATGTTCTTTCCTAAATCTACCCGAATGTGCCTTTATGCCAAATTGGACCAGTCGAGCATAAAGGGGCTTGTAGACTACTAGCTGAGACAAATGGGACATACATTCTAATGTGTACATTACCATTCAAAAGTTCGTCAATGAGAAATGCATTGCATGAATAAAATATATTCAAATCCCTTGGTAGCCCATTTGAACGCAAATTCCCCAATTTCCATAATCATTGCAGGTCGCAACAATGTACATTCCAATCATTATCACAATACTAATCATCGAAAACTCAAACTTAAAATTTTTTTTAATACATTTTGTCAGATCCAACTTT
This sequence comes from Eucalyptus virginea, assembly GCA_014182375.1. Lineage (NCBI taxonomy): Eukaryota > Viridiplantae > Streptophyta > Magnoliopsida > Myrtales > Myrtaceae > Eucalyptus > Eucalyptus virginea. The sequence goes on from CM024516.1 coordinate 52,456,407, forward strand.
GAATTTCAAATTTAGAATCATCGACTCTATCAGGGCCATTTACTCTATTCTCCAGTTTTCTACAGGTGAAAACCCATGAGATTGTCTTTACCAAAAAAAAAAAAAAAAAAAAAAAAAAACCCATGAGATTGAATTTGTTGATATATTCCACATGGTTCAATGAACTCGGGTCCACAAGGAAGAATTCCCCCTTCCCCCATTTTCACCCAAAGCCGAGATGGTTTTTCGGAAACCATCATACTTTCTCGGTTCGCCCCAATCAGAGACGATCGAATTTCAACATGCTTTTCCCCCTTTTTCTTGCCCCCACCGAACCGTCCCCACGTCGATCGCCGCCGTCGGTTTCGCCAAGGCTCGAGACGAAGAGATCATCGGACGGGGTGGGGGGGGGAGGGCGAGGGGGAGGGAGGGAGGGGGTTTGGTGAGCGAGGAATGCGGTGAGGGGGAGGCGTACGGAGGAGGAATCCGATGCGGACAAGACGGGTCCGGAATCAGAGGGGACGGCCCCAATTATTTCTCCCCGCACTGCCCCGACATTCATGATTCTCCTCTCCCTCCCTCCCTCCTTCTCTCTCTCTCTTCTGCAGTCTGTCTTTCTCTCCACTGTTCTTCTTCATCTCGATCTCGTCCTCTCTCTCCTTTGACCGGACATGAGGGCAGAACCCTCGGTTCTCTCTCTCTCTCTCTTCCCCGCCTTTGACCATTCAAAGCTGATCCGTATAGGAAGAAAAGAAACAAAAAATATCAACTCATCACGCATATTAGATCTGCATCGTAGCACTTCATTGTCGCTGCACGATCAGATTTGTTTGAGAAGTCATATCCAGGAGACATATTTGCAAGACCCCCGTTTCATCGGACGATAAATAGGGATTCCCCTCCGCTTGCTCATGCATTCGAGGTTTTTGATCTTTCGAGTAATTTATTTACCTTTTTCAGGGTCTTTTATCTTTTCAGCATGTGATTAGCCCCTGATGGCGAATGTTAAGAATATGATAAATGCTGTACTATTCAATAACTATAAAAGAAAATTACAAGAAATATCTTTCAAAGAAAATCAATTAAGAAAGGGGAAAAAAAAAGAGCCACTGTAACAGCAAATGGGCGGGCTCGAAAGTGAATGGGCCGGTTCAGGCCCACAATCAGGCACGAGTTCTCTCTCTCTCTCTCTGTCGAGAACGTCGCCGCTTCTTCCACTTTCAGCCGCCGCGCCGGCGAGCTTCGCGACGGCCAACGGCGTCGCGGTTTCCCGCCGCTTTTCGTGCTCCCGGCGACCGGAGATAGCTTTGAAGAGCGATGAGCAGCGCGGAGGACGATGCGTGGCGGATCGTCCACGTCCCCGGCAGGCCGCCGATTTCGCCTGATCATCAACTCACAGGTATATTCTTCATGGACGACCGACCGAATCCTGAGCGAAAGATCCGAACTTGACGTGTTGCTGATGTGTTCTGCGCTTCGGATGATTTGATATTAGGAAAGTCTATTAGTTGTTAATAAAATTCTAAAGCTTTATTTTCTGTATATCATGATTATCTTAATCAGTGTATATTTGTAATTCAAATATAAGCATAAGAAGATATGCTACATAAGAACTCTCTGTAACATGTAACCTGAAAATGGCGTTGTTTCACTTCATCATGTGATGGCAAAGTTGGATTTTGTTCTTTGTGCTTATTCATGCCAATTTGCAATAGGTCTGCAAATATGCTGCATCGTCAAAGGAAGAGTGGGTGGAACAGTGCAAGCTATGGCCCACCTCATACCATCCAGCAAACCTAGTATGTCTCTTTTAAATATTCTCACATGTCTTAAGATCAACACATTGCCATCATGTTTTAGGACATTTTTGCTGGTTTAGGGTATTTGCTTCGGCTGTGCAGATGTCTCTGATGCTAACGTTGTCTCAATTAAAGGAGCAGGTTAAGGTGGTTTTTCCAGGATAACTTTCTTATGGATTTTGATATTCTCTTGGGCAGCATTGGGTATTCATTTTATACTTTTTTCCTCCTTCAGAATTTATTTCCAAGCAGATAAATTGGAAGTTGGAGTCTAAAAACCAAAGACTTACAAAGAGTTGCAGTTTAAGTGGCCATCTCAAATTTGATAAGCTTTGTTTTTAGAAATTTAGAATGTGATTGATTTTACTTCATTTTGCTGAGTTATGTTAGTTTTGATTGCATCTGGACTGAGAGGAGTTTGGGGTTATATATAAACCAGAGAAGTTACTTTCAAGGAATAACTAATCAAGCCATCTCCATTATGCATAATGGCTGCTAATGAATCTTGGCTATAGAGACCAAGGGTTGCCTAGTTAATTGGAAAACACTCTTTCTAAGTCACTAGGCCAGGTTTAAGTCTTATCATTCTCCTCTCCCACCTTTTGCAATCAAATGTAAGCTCCACCTCTTTGCGTGACTCAATTCAATGGAGTTTGTGCAAATCTTTGGCCTTTATTTTAGCATTTCCTAATTTTACTTCTTGTCAATGATCACAATGAATTATCTGTTACTCTATATGCATGTGTATAATGTGCATTTATACATACCCTATGTCATTACTGATTTATTCTCTCAACTTCTGATATTCCACAGAGCAGCAATATCAGTGGCATAACTGGGTTTAGTGATGAAGACTCACAATCAGTTGTAAGTTTTATGAAATCTCATGGTAATATGGTAAGTGTTGGGGTATGCTCTTGACTTGCGATTAATGAATGTAACTTTGAGTGATTTCATCAAGTTCGCAGCTTATTATATCTCTGACTAGTCAAGATCTCAGAGTTCTTGAATATTAGTACTAACCTGGCCTCCCCATCTTACCAAATAAAAAGAGGAGAAATTCTCTTATACATGGCAATCATTTCTTTCTGAGCCTTATACTGCTTTGACATTTTGTGAGACAATTTGGCATGCTCTTAGGCCTTCCTTTGGTGCTACTTTTTATTTTCCTTTGAATCAGTATTATGTGAAATAAAGCACATCCAAATACATGTTCGACGAGTATCATTTCTAACTGCTCCAGTGTTTGCACTCTCAACAATTTTCCCGTCAAGCCATAGAGGACTCACCATAGCTCGCATTAGCTTTCAAGAATCATTTACAAGAAGTGAGATTTAATTGTTGCAATTAACTTGACAAGAATGTGAAGTTTTTATGTGTCACATTTATTGACTTCGGAACCAAAAGACGAGAAGAAAACTGTTTTATAATAGTGGAGAACAATCTGATCATTTTGAACGCTGGGTCCTTTAGACATTTATCCCTTGAAATGTTCACGCATAGACGTAGTAAAATAGAGGTTTCGGGAAGGAAATGTAGTGCTTCATCTTGCTCCCTAATTGTGCGTCCAATTTTGTTTTATGCTGGTGTGGGAACCTCTTATGTTGTGGAAATTGCACAAATTTTGCTTTTGTCACACCCTTCTCTTGTCTACAGGTGGTCAATGCTGCAGCAATTGTAGATCCTCTATCTAATCTAGTGATTGCAAGGGCATGTGATGAAGTCTGCTCTTGGCAAACTCCAAAAACAGAAGTTGGTGCTGAATGTAGTAGTTCCACCAGATCTTGTGCTGAAATGACTGGATGGATAAAACATGAATCATGTCTTCAACGCTATTCTTCAGGTGGGGCAGAGCAAGTTGAGACATCCATTTCTTGTCTACGTCCACGACGGTGGGTAGATGAACAGACTGGCAGGAGCTCTTCATTTTGGCACCTGTTGCAACATGCTGTGATGGTGGCCATTGAATCATCTGCTGCCAGGGACAGACGCTTATTCCCTGATGTGAGATACAAAGATGGAGCTACCGTAGAGGAGTATATTCTATCTCCTGCAAAATCTCAAACAAAAAGACGGAGAACTGATGGCAATGACGTAAGCTTTTCCTCTACATGTGAAGGAAATCCTGGCAAGACTTTCTAGCATGACAATCTTGTGCAGTATGGAGAATTTGTGTGGATGATTGCCTTATTTGAATGGATGAACCCCATTGAAATATCAATGGTTCTGTTGCCAATTATTGGAAAAATTGGGTTCACCTTAATATAACGATGAGCAATGAAGTGTACAAATAAAACATTGAGACAAGGAGTGCACTTGGCAGCATAACTTATACTTTTGAGTATGGGTAATGTCACACTTCCAGTGTTTTAAAACATTTCACACACAGTAACAAGTACAACAAAGATCACACCGCAGGTATCCTTGTCTCATAATAATAAAGATCGCTTCCAAAGCTTCAGGGGACGGTAGAGACAAGGCAAATAGGTGGATTCGACCATTTAATATACAAGGGAAGTTATAGGATTGTGAACAATACAATAGGGAAGATAGCCAACAAAGTAATTGGGATATGAATCCACTTCAATTGTTCACTCAAGACGATCATAAGAGCAAATCTGAACGCCTTCCGCATAAAGGCAAAAGAGAGGAAGAGAAAAGTGAGGCCCATTGTTATTTGTCTTGGTATTGAGAGAAGGAAATCTTCGATTGCATAGCTTGAAGTTAGGATAGCCAAGATGACAAAAGAGAAGAGAGTGAGAGCGTCTGCAACCACAAATACCATGAACAAGCCCTTCTCAAGGAATACTAGGATCCCCATATTACCATTGTTGCCTCAAGGTACCGTAAAAGCCATAGCGAAAGCTACCGTAATGAAGAGAGTTGCAATGAGGCTACAAGATGATGATGTATCCTTCAACAATTACCTTGCCTCGTCGAGCAACTCTTTGCATTGTTTTACAAAAACTTCCCTGTATGTTATTTTGTTATCTAGAAATTTCAGCCATTAAAAAGAAGGAAAGCTGCCAGCTTCCACTACCTTCAGAAACATAAAGGATGCCTATCAATGTAAATGTCAATTAAAAAGCACAAAAGGGAGGCAAACATATGAAGAGAACTAATTTGAAACCACTCAAGTGCCCTCTGCATAAGAAAAGCTGCTCCAGAAACATCAGAGGATACACATGTTGATTACAATTTGGTCACAGCCTCCATTTCGTCTATGTCGGTCGAGATATTATCGGCGAATGTCCAATGTGGTTGCGTGCGTTCACTAGTCTAAACAACTCAACATGCCATCCCTTCACAACTTCTTTTGTCAGTTTTTTTTTTTTTTTTTTTTTTTGCGAAATTGTTATCCCACATCAACTCCAGAAAATGTTGAAGACATAAATCCACAATTTCAAAGATTCCGCGAGTTGCAAAGTCAAGGACAATATCAAGGACAATGACTGATGTCAACAGAGGCTCGAGTATTTTGGCAGTTTGATTGCTGGCCTTATCTCCATGAAGAGCTAGTTTTACAAAGTCAAACGAGCAATTGTGCCTTAACTTCAATTCCCCACTCCTTCTAATGAAAGGTGCTGCATTTAATATCAGATAAACCATTTTCCCGACGAGAAAGAATCAAAAGGTTAAAGAGGCTTTCACATTTGCGCCGTGTTCTTATGTATATATAGGAGTTGAGAGAAAATAATGGATTAAGTTATTAATCAAGAAAACAAACTTGATATGGCTTGAAAATCAAAATGCATGCATCAGAGAACAGATGTATCTATCGATGAAAACACACAATGTGATGAAAGAAAAACAGAGTTATTTATTTTATTTTTTTTTAGAAATGGGTGGACTCAACGGTGAATCAATTGATATGTTTTTGATTGAATATTTTTACAATTCACCGATGCATACATATAGTATGAATTTGAACTAAATTGATTAGAATCAAATTGTATGGTAGTATACTATCGAGAGTTGGTCCATATTATTAACTATGATTCCAAGGGGATATATTGAAAGAATGTGCACGCACTTTAAATTTAGAGATTTATAACCATGGATGAAATGAGGTTCTCTTTGTATATATATATAATAACATGGCACTTTCGTGTACCTGCTATTGTGGCAAGATTCCAAAGTGATATCTTGAACCGGTTAAGTGCTAGTAGTGCTATCATTATAAAGAGGAGACAAGAATCATGTCAACAAACACAAATAAAAACATAAATATCACACTCATGACATGAAAATTACTAATGTTTTATAATGCTTGAATTCGTCTGAAAACAACTTCAATCAATCAACCTCGGTTACCTGAAATAAAAAACTATCAATAATTTTACTTGGCAATTTGACATAGAGTAAGACTTCTCCTCGTACTTTTCAAATGTTATATTAGATATTAATTTGTGACATACATCACGATTAAGACATTAATTTGTAGACATAGATGTTGTCCTTGTCCTATAACAATTTTGTCAATAAGATCCCTGATTGATATGCATTTTTTTTTCCTTCTGTGTAAGTCCATCCATTAAACAAATCAATAAAAATACGTAGAGCCATCTTCGTGTCCTTGGAGTAGTCAACTGATGGATCGACCAAGCATAGAGGAACACCTAAAGATTGGAGCAGATAGAGTGAACATATATATATATATAGAAGTGCAAGAATTACTTACATTTGTAAATAGATTTTTCCCAAAAATTGAGTCTAGCTCCACTGTGGAAAAAACGAAGTATCAATGTTAAGATTATAAAAACTTTGTAGTAGCCGCCTTCGGATGTCATTGACTGCGGAATTTGTGAGCTAAATACAAGCATAAGTCTTTTGGGACACGAGAACAAAAATGTCAATTCAAGTAAATGGTGAAAGAATGAGATGAGTGAATGTGAAATCCTACCCAAATGGCCGGCCAGAGTAATGCTGAACAAAGTATCATTAGATGGGAAGGAGCAAATAGAGTACCAAACTCTAATGCGTTGCCTATAATTTTAGGTTCAGCATCAATTTTGTCTATTAATGCCTTTACCATCCTTATTCTTCCTCCTCGGATAGCATAGCAGAAGGCCCTGTTGGGATTAAGATTTTTATATTTTCGAGGGAAGTGCTTGACCAGGTTCTCGACCAATGGATCTTGTGCAGCCATTATCGCAATATCGAGCATCGTAAAGTGATTGCTTTCTATGGTCATAATTTTGGCCGTCATTGCTGTGTGGTCTCTATTGAGCTTTTCCTCAGTAGTTTTCCAATCACCTTTCAACACGGCTTTAAAAAATTGTCGATATTTGTCATCAACCACCGCTTTTGGTATGACTGCAAAATTGCACATTAAGATGGCGGAGGTCAAACCAAAGAGTTGGATGAGAGGATGAGGTGCAGGTATGGACAGTGGATGACGACTGATTTCAAAGTCTGAGCTTCCATTGAACTGAAATAGTTGTTTGCTCGGTTTGCTACATAAAAAATTTCTTGTATTGGGGCACTACTTGGGTGGCCATCTTGTGTATTGTAGAGAATATGTGTGGATCATTGCCTTATTCGAATGGATGAACCTCATTGAAATATTTGATGACCATGTTGCCAATTTTTTTTGAAAATTGGGTTCACCTTACTACGAAAGTGAGCAATAAAGTACACAAATAAAACATTGAGACAATGTTTACACTTGGCAGCATATATTATACTTTGGCTAATGTCACGCTTCCAGTGTCTTAAAACATGAGTACAGTCCATGCTATTCACACTTCACGCACAGTAACGAGTACAAAGAAAGATTACATCACATGTCCTTGTCCAATAATAGTAGAGATCACTTCCAAGCCTTCAGGGGACGGTAGAGACGAGGCCAATAAGTGGATTCGACCATTTCAATATACAAGGGAAGCTCTAGGATTGCAAACAATACAATAGGGAAGGCAGCTAACAAAGTAATTGGGATATAAATCCACTTGAACCGTTCGCTCAAGATGATAGTAAGAGCAGAGCTGAACGCTACCAGCATAGAGGCCAAAGAGAGGATGAGAAAAGTGAGGCCCATTACCATTTTTCTCGGTAGTGAGTGGAGGAAATCTTCGATTGTATAACGTGAAGTTAGGATATTCAAGAACATCAAGGTAGCAGTGACAGAGCACAAGAGAGCAAAACCGTCTACAACTGCAAATACCATAAATGAGCCCTTGTTAAGAAATATTGGGATCCCCTTACTGTCATTGTTGCCTCCGGGTACTGCAAAAGCTGCAGCAAAAGCTACCGTAATGATGAGAGTCGCCACAAGACTACAAGATGATGATTTATACTTCATCCACTGCTCTGCCTCCTTGAACACCTCTTCCCGTTCTTTCACAAAAAAATCCCATACTGTTCTTTTATGCGGTTGAGGTTTCAGCCATTTAAAAATAGCGGCGCTAATGCCCTGTGCCTTCATAAAAATAAAGGACGCCTATCAATGTAAATGTCAATTGAAGAACACAAAAGGAGGCAAACAAATAAGGAGAACTGACTTGAAACCACTGAAGTTCCCTCTGCAGAAGAAAAGCTGCTCCAGAAACATCTGGGGATACACATCTTGGTGACCATTTGATCAGAGCGTCCGATTGGGCGATTTTGTTCGAAGGATTGTCGTTATCGAAACATTGAACGGGGTAGCATCTTTTCAGTAGTCTAAACAACTCAACGTGCCGTCCCTCCAAAATTTCTTTCACCAGCTCTTCTACAAAATCGTTATTCCACAACAACTCCGGAAAATTTTTTAGACATAAATCCACAATTTCAAAGATTCCACGAGATGCAGCGTCAAGGACAACACGTGAAGCCATTAGAATCCCGACTATATCATTAGCATCAAAATTTTCCTTCATCGTGGTAAGAAATAGTTCTGCCAATTGAAGCGAGCAATTGTGCTTGAACTTCAATTCTCCAATCCTTTTGATGAAAGGTGCTGCACGTAACATCAGATAAACAATTTCCCCAAGGATGAAGAATTAAAAGGTTGTAGAAGCTTTCACATTTGTGCTATGTTCTTAAGTATATATAGGGAAGTTGAGAGAAAATAATGGCTTTCAGATGTAAATCAAGAAAACAAACTTGATATGGCTTGAAAATCAAAATGCATGCATTGGAGAAGAGACGGATATGTGATGAACACACAAAATGGAATACGAGAAAAAGAGAGTTCTTTTTATATAATAAAAAAAATGGATAGATTCAGCAGTGGATTGATAGGCCCATTTTTGCTTGAATATTATTACAAAATCGCCTTATGGATATATAAAATTTACACTTCAAATTCAATTGATTAGAATGAACCATATCGTGATATACGAATTGAGAGTCGGTCCATATAAATAACTATAATCTCAAGGGGATACACTGGAAGTATCCATATACACTTTAAATTTAGAGGTCTCTACCCACGGATGGAATAATGTCATTTTCTGTATATAACATGGCAGTTTTGTGTACCTGGTATTGTGGCATAATTCCAGAGTGATGTCTTGATTCTGTTAAGTACTAATAGTGCCACCACCACGAAGAGAAGAGAAGAATCATATAAGCAAATTAGGAATCGGTGACAAATCAAAAAATACATATTGCACTCATGGAATGAAAATCGCTTTTGTTTTATAATGCTTGATTATGTTAAAAAATAACTTGGATCGACCAACCTTCATTTCCTCAAATCCAAAATCTACAACTCTCAATAATTCTACTTGGCAATTTGACATTGAGTAAGATATCTCCACTAACTTTCCAAATGTTACATTAGATCTAAATTTGTGACATACATCATGTTTATAATATCAATTTGCATACATAGATGTGGTCCACGTCTTCTAACTTTTTTTTGTCAACGAGATCCCTAAATGACATGCTTTTTTTTTTTCGTGTTATTCCATCCATTAAGCATATCAATAGAAGTACCTTGAGCTATCTTCGTGTTCTTTGAGTTGTCAAATGATGTGTCGACCAAGTATAGAGGGATAACTGAAAATGGGAACAGATAGAGTGAATACCATGTGAATAGAGTTACTCGAATTGTACATATATAACTAAAGGAGTGCAACCAATACCTACATTTGTAAATAAACTTTTCCCAAAAATTGAGTCCAGCTCCACTACGGAAATAACCATTCATTAATGGCAACAATTGCAAAAACATCAAGCCTCCGGTGTCTTTGAATTTCAATGAGTGGGGGTATTTGCGAGCTAAATATAGGCATATGTCTTTCGGGACACAAGAACAAAAAAGTTAATTCAAGTAAACAACAAAGGAAACGAGATAAGACGAGAAAGTGTAAAATCGTACCCATATGGCCCGCAAAAATAAGAATACGCATGACTTTTTCCTTTGGGGTATGTTTTAGCCTCCTGGCCAGGTACCAGATAACCTCCTTACATTTAGGAGCATGTTCACAAGCAAAATCTAGGGCATCGTGAATAATTGTAGGTTTAGGATCAAATTCGTCTACTAATGCCTTTACCATCCTTACTCTTCCTCCCCGAGCAGCATAGAAGAGGACTCTCTCAGGATCGAGATCTTCACATTTTGGAGGGAAGTGCTTGACCAACTTCTCGACCAACTGATCTTGTTCGGCCATAATCGCAACATCGAGCATAGTTAAGTCATCACTTTTGATTGTCATAACGCTGGTTGTCATTGCTGTGGGGTTTTTATTGAGGATCATCTCGATTTCTTTCCAATCACCTTTCACTGCGGCTTGAAACCATGATCGATGGTCTTTATTGACCACCGCTTGCGGCGTGACTGCAAAAATTGCAAATTAAGGCTTTTGCACTCCTTGTTTTTTAGGTCAAGTGTAACCATTGTGCTTGCTCAAAGTTCCAATAAAATGCAGATGCAAGCGAAGAGGCGGTGGTTTACTCAACGAACCTTTTTCACCTTCCTTTACTCTTTGTAAGTGAAAAAATATTTTTCAGTTGAGCTATCCTAATTATTATTCAAGATATTATTTTGATTTTAAAAATGGCGTGGAGATTATATTTGAATTAGTATATCAGCATGTTGAAATATCCCATGGCACTTAATTATGAGAATTATATGCTGTTTATATACGTGTTAAGTTTTGCGGTTGGACAGGATCTACACTAGTTTATTTCACGCGTACATCCATCTTGTTTGTGAAATTTCTAATGATCGTATGCAATGAAATTTAAAATGTTTTGAACTAAATACTGTCAATGTGTAAGACATGATATATATGAAAAATGAAAATTAAAAGTTTAAAGTGACAAACCTTTAGTTTTAAACTTGCTGTACCTTTGCTCCTCCCACATGTGAAGGTCATGTGCAAAAGTTGACAGGCCTTCAAAACTTCCTTCTTCGTGCACTCCTTTCTTACCAAAAAGAGAAATAACATTGGAAAAATTATGAAAAGATTATATTTCAATGTATATCTCAATATTTGTATGCTCTGAATGTTTGGGATTAAAAAAGTTAAAATGCATAAAACACGAGAATTATGAAAAACAAAAGTTCAAAGTGACAAATTTCTGGTTTTGCGACTGTCTTGGCAAGCTTGATCAGTTGCCATGTCTAATGAACTCAAGTCTATGTGAAACTCTTTGCCACCAAAAAGAGAAATGCACATAAATAACTTAAGAAAAATTAATTACACTTTACATGCTTTAGATCATGTATACATGACTCGTATCAGGCTCATTCAATGCATGGAATTTTTTGTATCAAACTTAGATGCAAACTTGTAGCCCTTTGCTCTTCATAAAATTGCTTTGTAGGACAATCAGCGGAAAATTTAATTTGTGTATTAAGTAGACATAGAAAATGATTAGTCTTTATGAGGTAATTGTTTAGACAAAACTCTCTTGATAATAGGAAATTTTCTGGTAATTAACCTTAATGAACTGGTCATTGAGGGCTTGTAAGTAATGAAACTAGGATGACAGAAGGCAGTGGTATCATCATCGACAACTATAAGGGAACTTGTGAAGCCAAGTCACAACAAATTAGGAGATTGACTTTGAGTGATACATTTTGTGGCTCACTGTTTACTTGAAAGGGATAGTCATGCCATGGACCCGAGAAAATGAATCAATTAGCAGTATTTGGTAGCCACACATTGCTTTTGCATTTTTGGTTCGTGGAAATTAAATATTTTCGGCCTCTGTAATTAGTTCCAATTAAATATGCCGCCAAACTAGATAAAGGAAACAAAGAAATTATAAGACCCCATCGCTTATACCATAAATTTTTCTGGTTCCTAGTGGTGATGGTGATTCTGCAGGATTCGAATTTCCTTGTATTTCACTTGAATGCGACGTCATTGGGCTGCTCTTCACGATGTAATCTTTCAACAACAAAGTAAATGGAGGATGCAAAAGTGGGTAAGATATTCAAATATTAACATTGGAAAAATTAGTTACAGTTTGTACAGTTTAGAAAAAAAACTCAAGATATTATTCAGATTTTAAAAAATTATGAAAAGATTATATTTCAATGTATATCTCAATATTTTATGCTCTGAAACTTGAAATGTTTGGGATTAAAAAAGTTAAAATGCATGAAACACGAGAATTATGAAATACAAAAATTAAAAATTCAAAGTGACAAGCCTCTGGTTTTGCGACTATCTTGGCAAGCTTGATCAATTCAATTTGTACATTAAGTAGACATAGAAAATGATTAGTCTTTATGAGGTAACTGTTTGGACAAAACTCTCTTTGATAATAGGAAATTTTCTGGTAATTAACCTTAATGAACTGGTCATTGAGGGCTTGTAAGTAATGAAACTAGGATGACAGAAGGCAGTGATATCATCATCGACAACTATAAGGGAACTTGTGAAGCCAAGTCACACCAAATTAGGAGATTGACTTTGAGTGATACATTTTGTGGCTCACTGTTTACTTGAAAGGGATAGTCATGCCATGGACCCGAGAAAATGAATCAATTAGCAGTATTTGGTGGCCACACATTGCTTTCGCATTTTTGGTTCGTTGAAATTATATATTTTCGGCCTCTGTAATTAGTTCCAATTAAATATGCCGCCAAACTAGATAAAGGAAACAAAGAAATTATAATACCCCATTGCTTATAACATAAATTTTTCTGGTTTTGAACATGAACATGTACTTGGTGGTGGTTCTGCAAGATTCGAATTTCCTTGTATTTCACTTGGATGTGGCGTCATTGGGATGCTCTCTATGATGCAATCTTTCAACAACAAAGTAAGCGGAGGATGCAAAAATGGGTAAGATATTCAAATATTAAAGAGTCTTCTTAGATTTGCAAATGATACTAAACGGTAAGATATTTCAAATATAAAGAGTTTTTGGAGTTTGCTTCTTAGGCATTTCTCTACCGAGTTCATTGAAGGAAGTGAAGCTCTTCTTTGCACCTTTATACAAGGAGGGTTCTTCTTAGGCCTTCCCTTCCTTTTAATGTAAAACCTATACCTAAAGCAAGTAAAGCATATAATTTTTTATTCACTTTATAGCGAGTGGATTACCTTTTTTTTTTTTCATGGAACTTAGATGGTAAACTTTTAAACAAAAAAAAAAAAATTAATGTTAAACTTAACAAAGATCACGACTTTCTTTTCGAGATATAAATTCTATCATCAATTAGTGGGAGGGATGATCTAGCTTTCGTATAGTGGACAATGCAATTTTGTAAGTTTTTGTCTCATTGCGATTGATCTTATCCATGATATTGTTAAGTAAATTATGAGCACATTCTTTTACATTTCGGAAGTAAAAAAAAAAAAGAAAAATTGGGCTTTCTCAATTATAATTCAAGATATTATCCAGATTTTAAAATTTGTAAAAAGGTTATATTTCAATTTATATGTCAGCATACGTATGCTCTGAGACTAGAAGTATTTGGGATTGAAAGAGTTAAGATGCTTGAAAATCAAGATTTATGAAAAACAAAAATTAAAAGTTCAAAGTGACAAACCTCTGGTTGTTTTGCAATTGTCTTGGCAAGCTTGATCAATTGCCATGTCCTCTGAACTCAAGTCTATGCGAACCTCTGTGTTAACAAAAGAGAAATTTACATAAATAACTTTAGAAAAATTAATTACATTTTGTACGCTGCGGTCTCAATAGGTTGGGAAATCTCACTTTTAGCCCCTATACTTTGGTTATAAGTCCAGTCCTCTTACTTGTTCTATGGTGACAATTTAAATCACTTCGTTAAAATTACCGGGACAAAGAATTTTGCGTCCCCAAATAATTTGGATGTAAGCTCTTTTTCAAAAAGAAAGTTTTTTCTGGTGATTTAGTTGGACTTTCCAAATTATTTAGGAGTCATTTTCTGTTGGTCACACCAGAAAATTCTAAGCAATGTCTTTTTAGGATACATACTTGACTCCATCGCATGATTTTAGGTACCCTGGACTCAGGTTAAGAGCACAACCATAATTTTTTATGAGTTCCAGCTTAGTTGAATCGACATTTTTGCCTCTTGAGTCAGGCTCATGTATTATTACACCATTTTTCTAAAAACAAAATCCACCAAGATATTTAGTGTACATACGGTTTACAAAAATGTTTTAGTGAATCTCTTATCTTCACCAAAAAGAAAATGTTTTAGTGACAATCGCTTCTTATTTCAACTGCCATTTTCTTGAAAAGATGTTTGGAAGGTGAAAAGTAAGAGCTTTCGACAGGAATGAAAGTTATAAAAACATGTTTGGTGTAGTTGTTTAAAGCAAACCTTGTAAAAATAATGCCAATTTTGGTCGTTCTGAGTTTTAAAGTTCAGATGTCGAAAACACGACAACCAAATTTCTACCAAGCGTATTTTCATTGAAAACTTGTGGAAAGAAAGACAGGAAATCGGGAAATTTTCTCAGACCAAACAGCCCTCAGGTTCGGCCCAAATTAACCCCCAAAAAAGCGACACTTTTTCCAATTTTTCCATCACCTTTTGGGATGAAATCAGAACAAAGAAAGGAAAGAACAGAACATACCTGGCGATGGTTTCGGAATCGAACTGTCTTGGATATCCATGGAGGTTTCCTTGCCGTGCGGCGAGCAGGAAAAACTCTAAAGCGGAGAATTAATTTCAAGGGGTTGAAGTCGAAGTTGTTTTCTGCTCCCATGGGTCTTCTCCTTTTATAATCGACCTGGGGATGGAGCCAAAGTTCCAGCTGTAAAGACGACGTTACCCTTCTCTTTTCCCGAATGACGTCCACATCTCCAAATTTTATGACGTCAGAAATTTTATAGAAATTCCTATTTATTTTTTTTCTTTTCTTCCACCATTCCCTTCTTTGCAAACAACATATTTCCATAAATATTTATTTCCATATATTTTTGTTAAGTGCACCCGCCGTGTAAAAATTTCTTACTTTACATAAGCGGGTTTTATAGAATGACAAATAATGCGATTTTTATATTTAGCATGTATATTTATTCCATAAACAGGTTTGTGTTTCCATTCTAACATTGCTTGTATTAAAAAAAGACTATTACATCGACAGTGTGCGTAATATAAATCCTATTTCAATGGGCTTTTATCTTGTACAATGGTAGTATGAAATTTTCTTGACACGAGTAGATTTTAGGTAATCAAAACAATCAATTTTTACTTTTAACGTGTAACTTTATATGGTAAATAGATTTGTATTTTCATCATGGGATCGTATAGGCCAAAAAAAAAAAAAAAAAGTACTTTTACAATGACGATATATGTAATATAGATATCCATAATATTTGTATTTCCAGCCATTTGATCCATACTTTATAAACAACATGGGGAAATCATTCTCTTCACCAATTTTTTCTTAACTTTTATTTTTATTGTCAAAAAATCATTCTAACATAATTTGAGCTTGGATTGTGCTAAGGTGTTATTCTCCCATAAGAAAGACATTGACATATTTAATTTTACCTCGTAAGGTGAGATTATTTTCATCCTCAATTAATAAAATAATCATATAATTTTAATTAATGTAAGTATCCTAAAAATCTTAATATCAGAATTCTTTCTAAGAATAGAATGATTGAAATGGTTGAATAACCCGACTCATGGTGGACCTAGTTAATTGAACATGGAATTTATGCTTATTTTTAAAACGTAAGGAAAATGGGAAGGACAAAAATTTTGGATGAAAAGTTAATCAATGAAATCAGCTCATTTTATATAATAAAGACGGAACGTTTTTTCCGTGTATCGTGGGCTAAGTAACATCGATACGAACATGTAATATGCGACACAACACGACACGTCGACACGTCATTAATCGAAAAAAGAGAATTTCGACACGTTTGAACACGTTATATATTAAATGAATATTAAATACTATTCAAATTTATAAATAAATAAATTAGCCTATAATAAATCTATACTAATAGCATTATTATTCATAAAAAATTGGAAAGACATTTTCCGACTTAAACAAATGACTAACGAGAGATTAAAGTCAAAATATATTTTAACCCACTTATTTATTTATTTTTTAGCCTTACCTATTCATTAATAAATGTATTTAGCATTCGGTATTTTTTTTTTTAGCTGGGGCTAAATGGGCCCCACCCATTTATTTCATCCTCTTTGCTTTCTTCCCCCACCCCAACTACCGTCTAGTACTTTGTCACTTCCTAAAATTGGAATCACCCTGCACGAGTCTCCATCCTCCGGTCTCCCTTAAAAAAGACCGAAAAGAAAAGAAAAACCGAAACGGAACCGAACCGAACCGGAACCGAACCGGTCACAATTCAAAAAAAAAAAAAACCCTAACTTTGCCCCCGCAAGATTTCCCCCCGCAGATTCTTCCCCCGCTTTCCCTTTCTTTTCTCTCTCTCTCTCTCTCTTTTCTTTTCTTCCCTTTTCCCTCGTCACGTCACTTCCTGCCCCCCAACTTTTTCTTTTCTTCTCTCTCTCTCTCTTCTCTTTCCCCCTCTCTCGGCCGAAACCCTACCCCCTCTTCTTCTTCTTCTCCGCGCCGCCGATAGCCACCGCCGCCGTTCCCAAGCCACCGCTTTTCCCCCCTTGGCCGTGGGTTGAGCCGCGACCGCCGCCGTCGGACGCCGCTCTAAGTCTCGCCGCCGGACGCCGCTCGCCCTCAAGGCCGCCGCCGCCGGACGCCGCTGGACGCCAGTCGCTGACGTCGCTCGCGCGAACCCTCGTCGATGCCGTGCTCTTCCTCTGCCCGTCGCCGACGCCGCTCTGACTCTCACCGCCGGACACCGCTCGCCTTCAAGGCCGCCACCGCCGGACGCCGCTGGACGCCAATTGCTGATGCCACTCGCGCGAACCCTCGCCGCTCAACGCCGGTCCGCTGCCGTGCTCGCCTCGCCCGTCGGCGACGCCGCTCTGACTCTTGCCCGTCGCTGACGCCGCTCTGACTCTTGCCCGCCGCGACTACCCGACGCCGGCAGATCTGAGCCGAGCTAGTCTCCGCTCGCGACCCACCGCCTCTGCTCGCGCCAGAAGCCCAACATGCCAAAAAGCATAAGCCTGTCATTTATTATTTCTTTTCTTGTTCGTTTCACGTTTGTTGGAATTGGGACTTGCTTGGTTGCGGATTTCGATGGTTTTTGATGCAAAAGCTGAGATGATCTAGTCCCTCACCATGATATAATTTTAAGAATCGAATGACTGTCTCTTCCTTTCTTTTGGGTCCGTTATTGTTCCACGATTCTCCTTGTTGTTGCTGATAAGGCACGATTCTTCTATCCCATGTACACCTGTTATTTTTGTGAGTCCAGATTATTTACGTGTTCACCCGTTTATGACTTAGAGGACTTGCAGGCTTTCTCAAACGTAAATTTTTTTTGCGGGTAAATCACCGTGTTTCCGATTCCAGCCCTACCGAATGGGAAGGTGGTTGTTGTGATGTCACGATTGATAAGTTTAATGCATGGTTTACTCGATGTCTCCGGTCAACTAAGCCGCGTCCACCCAAGTGTTTAATAATGCAATTAAGTGCAATTTTCTGATCTCGAGCAAAGTGGTCTGCTGAAAAGCACAATGAATATCAGAAATATCTTTTGCGAATTACCTTCTCTTCCTCGGACTATTGTAGCAATAACTGAGGAATCTGAGCTCGTCCCTTGTTCAAATGGAGAGGTGCGTGTTCTTTCTCTCGTCGAAGTCCCAAGTTTGTCTCCGACTTGCAGTCATAACTAATTTCACATGAAGTCAAACATCATATCTTTTTATTTTATTGTTTTCATAGCTCGAGAAGTATATTTATGGCGTGATTTTGATGTTAGAGGATCATTCATGAAACTCGTTTTGCTAAAACTCTTGCCAATGGGGAAGCAGGAAATGTTGGGCGAACAACTCGTAACCTCATGGAAATACATATGGAATATCACCAACTTCAATAGCTTAAGTTCGGTCGGGTACTACTCTTAAGTATTCACGGTTGGCGGCCACGACTGAGTAAACATTGTTTCATTTTTAGCAATCGTAAATGATGTATCTACTTAGACTGTTGGCTTGATTTTGAGCGGGCGCCGTTGATCTACCCAAAAGGCAATAGAACCAACTCTTTGGCACTATATTTGAGTGTTGCTGATCTGCAGACTTCCGGATGGATGGTCTAGATTTGCACGGTTCAAATTGACTATGGTTAATCGATAAATCCTGGTTCTTCAAAGAGAAAAGGTATGAATTGTCTACTCCGGGGCCTCCTTTTCCCCCGGCTAGATGGTTCTTTTATTTAATCTTGCTGTTAATATATTTCGAAAGGATGATAAGCGATGATCTGAGTTCTTTTGTTGGTTCATGTAAGATGTATAAAATTCAAGTAACAGAAACATGTGATTTTGTCACTCTACCCCTCTTTAGACACCCGTTTAGTTTTGGAGTGAATATTCACCATTTTGAAAGTGACTGGCGAGTGTAGATTTGATGCTGAAGAAATCTGAAGGACCAAATTGATGTTTTGCTGAAGTAAATTAGAACATTCTGGTGCTGTGTTTTGAATATTTTATTCAAACATGTTTCAACTTTACTCCGGTTGTTTGATCTCGCTGTTGAATGTTGTTCCCGCATAACATAGTAAATGTCTATATTATTATATGCACACTCTATTTATGATCTACATCCTTCGCAATCACTAAACTCCCGCTGATCTTGCAAGAGACAGAACACATTTTCACCGCTAGAGAGCGATTGGGGTTTCACATCCTTTATTCTTACCTCGTTGCTCGGTTATTTACCATGACTTTGACCATTGGTTCAACTTTGCATGTTAATTATCCTGGTTGAAGTTTATGGTAAGGATTCTTTCCTTACTGAAGTTTTCACGTTTCAGGAAACTATCTATGTTAAGAGAACTTCAGCACCTCCAAGATGAAGTTCTTGAAATTTGACATCCCATTGATGGCTTTGACTCTTTGCTCTTTGTGTTCGAGAAGATGTTATTCGGGGCCTTTGCTTTGAATGTCAAAGGAGACAAAGATTGTGCTTACATCATTCTTCGCTCCAATCTACATTTTTCTGAGTTTGTTTTCTTTTGTTCTATGGATTGGATTAGGTTTTTTTGTGTTCATAGGGATATTTAAGTGCTTGAAAACAGAAATATGCACCAGCATGATTTTTGGTAGATTTGCTCCTAATATGAACCTCGCTTTGTTAACAAAGTTAAGCATATGGTTTGCACGTACTTTATAATTCAACTCTGAAAATGAATTAAAAAAAAAAGAACCCGTTGGAACCCGGAACCGACCCGGAACCCGTGACCGGGTAGGTTCCGGTTCTTGATTCTGACGGGTAGGTTCCAAGTTCCAAATTTTTTGGAACCTGTACCCGAGGGTAGGTTCCAGGTTCCAGACGGAACCGAACCGGAACCTGGAACCGCTCACCCCTATGCACGAGTCTCCATCCTCCTCTCCCTTAAAAAAAGAAAAGAAAAGAAAAATCACAAGTTCTTTTCATCCTTAGCCTCTCGTTTCTTCCCAGCAGTAAGTTAGGCATCCCATCAATAATTATGACACCAGCTGTCCAACTGAATTGTTAACATTTATACTTAGACCATCAGCATCGAATTTAATGGCCAAATTGGATTCTTGCAGTAAAAGATCCCTACCTTCATCTCGTCCCATCAATAATTAGGACACTCACTTTGTCCAACTGTATCGTTAACATTAATACATGGACCGTAGTAACGAATTTAATGACCAAATTGTTGGAAGCACGCGATAAAAAATCAATACTTTCATATGGGGAAATCTCCAAAAAGAGCTTAAGTCTAAACCTGTCGATTAAAAAAAAAAAAACATATCTAATTAGATCTATCTTCACTAAAAAATTTAAGTGAATGAGTTTTGTGTCAACTTGGATATATTAACAGCTCCACACTACATCAATTCTCCGATATGGGATTTTTTTAACACAACTCACCCACACATGCTTCCTAACAATCTCCTCATCATGCATATGGGAACTTAGTGTTTTTAGGTCTACTTCCTCTTAATCCAAGTATCAATATCTCATCTTGATTAGATTGGAGGCCCATTAATCTATTATCTGCTTCGATATCATTTATTGAGAGCGCGTAATAGAAGCCCAATACCTGCACCAAATGAGATAACCAAGAGAGAGCTCAAGTTCGAGCCCGTCAATATATCTAATTAAACTCAAGTTAATAAATTATGAACCAACTAAGAGATATATTAAGCATTTTACACCACACTAATTTTCTAATATAAGAATTATTTAACACAACTTACTCACACTTACATCCTAACATGAACTTAACTCATAAGACTCAATTGATAGAATGCCTAGTAAGCTCATTGATTAGGCATGACAATGCAAATGACCCGCACAGGCCATCCACGGAACATCCGGTGTGGTCATTGATGTCGAGTTTCCAATGGGCAGAGTTTAAATGAAGCACATGACACGTGGTGATGATTAAGTGATGCAAAGCGTGCACAATTCACGGTGGAGTCAAATAGGATCTAAAACCTTAACATTAAACTTAACGAAAGTCACGAGTTCTTTTCAAAATAGATATTGTAGAATTAGTTTTATGAGACCTTCTTATTTTCATATTTTGGACCATATGTTTATCAAAGAGGTTTTATTTCTCGTTGCCATAGATCTTATCCATTTTGCATATCTTGGACCTCCTGTCATGAGTTGTTTTCAAATTAGATATTGTATCGTGAATTAGGTATGTATATATATGTATTATATGACCATCAATGGACATAGAAGAAAACGCATGATGGTTGACAATAAAATAAACAAATGCCACGTATTCAGTTGTTAATATACGACGACGCACGATTGGTAGCTGTTTGTATGAACACTGACGGGAATTTCTCATTAATGAAGTTTTAAATATTACTAAAAGAGCCAAGATGGTTAGCATCGAAGACGCATGTTGTGGAAAACAATAGTTGCTGTTCCGAGGCCTAGTCATGGAATAGTCACCAATAATTGCACAATTCTCAAAACACGATGAAGACGATTATGTAAAGCATGGGCGGAGTGGGTCTATGAGAATAAAAAGAGCATGGGCAGAGTCGATGGCGGTTACTGGAGAAGATGCAATTGCTGAGTGGTTATTACATTTTCATTATTATAAATACTACCAATTATCCAGCTAGAAAGCCCCGGACAAATCAATCAAAATATTACCATTTTATCTTATTTTTCCTATACTGAACTTTAATTTCTTAGTCATAAATTTCAGATTCCCATCATTGATTAGATTATGGCGTGTTTCTTTATCCTAATACCTCGTTGTTGGCTAAATTTTGATGTTGTATCTTACCATCATTAACTTGTGCCATCAATTAAATTCCAACATAGTTTGAGATTGATCTTGTAACTTTTGGACCTTATCGTCAATTAAATTCTAGCTTGGTCAAAAATTGTACAGTGTTATTTAAAGGCGCTAGATTCCTCATTGCATAAGATATCTTATGTCCGGAGTTGGTGTAGAACCATTGTCCCTTTTAATAGGAGAAAGATATTTCATTGTGAAAGTAATTCTGGTGAAATGATACCAAAAATAGTTTTTCTTCAAATAAACGGATCGTTTGTCTCCTTAAAATTAGTTCATTCCCACGAAATATACAAGTATCTCCCTTAAAATTAGGGAAAATTCCAAATATAGGCCTGAAGTGCCATTGTTTTCTCAAATCAGGGCTTGAAGTGAAACTTGTTTCAAATTAGAGCCTAAAGTGCTCTCATTTTCTCATATAAGGGCCTGAAATAGTTATAACATTTTCAAATAAGAGCTTACTCTCTATGGCTTGTCGGCTAGCATAATATTCCAGTGATCATAAGTATTTTCATCTAAACACATTTTTAATTGACATTTTAATTAAATTAGGTTAAAAAAAAAAGATAAACGTTTTTTTTTTCGTCAAAAGAGTAAACATATCATTGATGGGGTGGTAGCAATAGCCGGTGAGGTTGCTGGTGACCCTCGCCAAAGACGGGAGAGGATGGCAACCCTCGCCTAGGCATCGACCACCCCACCGGTGATGAGGCGGCAACCACAAGCGAGAGAGAGCCCTCCCATCCATGTGTGTTTTCTTTTTTAAGTTTTGTTTTTTTATTCAGTTTTTTTAATGGAAAAAAAGAAAAAAAATTAAAAAACGAAATTGTCCTTCATAGAACAGTGACTTCATGCTCTTATTTGAGACTGATATGGCTATTACATGCTCTTATTTAAAACAAGATTAAGTTCAAACCCTTATTTAGGAAAATGATGACACTTCGGCTTTTATTTGAAATAATATCCACTTCAGATCATTATTTAAGAAAATAATAGCAATTTAATAATATCTACTTCAAACCTTTTTTTGAAAAAATAAAGGTATTTCAGGTTTTTATTTAATATTTTTAAAATTAACAAAGAATTTTATTTTGGTGGGGTTCTCGTGCAAAAGCTGGTGCGGTTTCCATCTTTCGTTTTCAATGACTTGCAACGTTTTGGACTCTCGGATTTTCATGTAAAACCAAAAAAAAAAAAAAAAAACAGAGAGAAAAATTGTTTTCGTGGGCGGCGTGTGTTGGAACCAAAAGAATAAACAGCGTGATTCACCATTTCTTAGAAACGAGTAGGATTGATGTAGCAATGAAAGGGCTCGTACTGGTTAAATAGCGACGGAGCGAGCACGTGCGTGTTATGTTCCTTCCCCTCCAACTGCAGGACAAACATGCAACGGTTATGAAGATGATTGATTTTTCTCCTCAAAAGACAAAGTCAATGCGGTCCTTTTGAAAATATGTTTCGCCTTTTTGCACTTCATTTATTTCATAACAAATAAATAATTCAAATGTATTTTTAAAAAATTATCAATTTATAGATGATGAAAATATTTTTTTATTTTTTTATTTTTTTAAGCGATAGAAACAATCGTTTTTTAGAAAAATGCATTATAAATTATTTACTTTTCACGAAATAAACGAAAACTTAATATTATTTTCCCAGCAATATATTTGAAGCATTAACTTCTCTTTTTCCAAGAGGGGGTGCTATTTCCGCTAGGGGTGTGCAACCGGACTGGGTATACCTGGGAACCGGACTGACCCACTTAGAAAACAAAGTCAGGAATTTGTTCCCGTTGAAACCGATCTGGAAACTGGATTCGATTGATTACCCACCCAGGAACCGGTTCCTGGACTGGTTTTGGAATTGGTTTTGTAAGTATAGGTCCAAAACCCTATTTTTTGTCCTTATTTCTATTCTTACTTCCACAATCACACGGCATTCTTCATATTGGTTCTCTCAAACACACGGCACTCCTCCTTCGTCGTTCCTCTTCCTCACTTGTTTCCTTCCCTCATCGGCTCCCTCTCACACCGTCCAACGGACGAACAATGTTCATCACCACCAAATTCTTGTGTACCACATGGATTGACTCGCCTGATTTCTCTTTTGTAAGAGGATTTATGCTTGCATAAATGAGTAGCTTCATATAGTAGTTGTGGGAATAAGATTAATATTAGACCCATGTTTGTTGCTAATTATTTGCCTTATATTTTATTTATTATAATTAGCCCCATGGATCCTTAATTTTTCGTTTAGTCAAAAAGTTCATGTATTTATTTATTACAAGTGCTTAATGTTTCAATACAAATTAGGATGATTACATTATTTTTTCGCATATTAATATAAAATTCGAAGTCGTATAGGATATCGGGAGATTGCAAAACAGGTTCCAATGGAAACATGGTTGACCTTGGAACCGGACCGGAAAAACAGGGTGAGTCGAGTACAAGGTCCAATACAAATAGGGTTGGGTACAATGTCCAAAAAAAGGGAACTGATTATAACAGGGTCGAGTACAGGGTCCAAAAAAGGGGAACTGGTTATAACAGGGTCGGGTACAGAGTCCAAGTCTAGACCCTACCCACCCTGGACTAGATCACCCCTAATTTCCGCCTTACTAAGCCAACTCCATTTTTATTTATAAAAAAATAATAATAATAAATTGCCCTTAATCGTTTAATTGCAATTTAAAGTGGTGACCTCATCTTCTTTTTATTTATTTAGTTCTATTTCTATTTGAGATATGATTGTCATAATTAAACACTTCACATGTTTTATGTTGTTTTATTGTAGGCATCCCACTAATATTAAAGGCACTACATTCCTTTTTTATATTTAGATTTTACTTCCATAAAAATAAGTTTTGTCGAAAAAAGTTTCAAAAAAATATGTATCAAGTGTCTTAATTTACTACATTAAATAATTTGCTTTCACCAAAAAAAAAAATTGTCTTTTTTTCTCTACTATTGGTGAGATGTCTTTACACCAAGAATGTAAAGAAGTTATAGGAATACTTAGAAATACACTAAAAACATTGATATAAAAAAGTTATCTATAATGAGGAATCTTGATATTTTGTTGATGCACTTCATTGATGATATTAATTTTTGTCAATCCAAAATGAAAATTAAAAAAAAAAAATCTTATTTTATGCAATTGATATAATGAAATTTTACCTTCTAAAAGTTTCACATTGTAGAATGTAATGGTGATTTTATTTTGGTAAATCTCTGAAGATAGTCTTTTTTTTTTTTTTTTTTGTTTCATCCTATGGTCCCAATATATGACAATTGATAAGAAAATGTTTGGTGGTGATATGCACAACACAAGTGTAAAGTTATAAACAAGTGATCGTGTTAAAAAAAAAAAAATCTATGTTAAAATTTTTCTACACTATACTTGACAGTTGATTCATAAATTTGTTGGACAACGTAGAAGAGAATTAGGTTTCTTGAAAATTTTTCTTTTTGCCAAAACAAATTTTTTAGGGAAGTGAAATCCAATATAAAAGTGCAAAACATAGTGCCAACAATTAAATTAAAAAAAAAAACAAAAAATGGGAAATTCTTAATTATGACAACTAAATCTACATAGAAGTAGAAAAAGCCACCATTTTAAATTGCAATTGATTGGTTAGGGAAGGTGGATTTAGTCATATAGGGGTGGAAATAATGTCATCCTGTTACAAATACTTTAGAAGTGCTCAGCCAGTCATCAACTCGGTCGAGAGGGCCATGAATCACGGACTACGCAATCATCATAGACTACGCAAAGTGCTAAATTCTTAGAATAAAATTGAGTAGATTTACACTGCATGAATGTTAACTTTGTCACCATTAATAAAAACTCCTAATCCATCCCTGTTTAGAAGAATTTTCTCCTATGCCTCGGACATTAGACACGACGGCTCATTATCATCTCACAGATTAAAAGTTACTCGGAAATCATTGGGAAGAATCTACATCTTCAGCCAAAAAGATAACGTGGTTTCACTCCTGTAAGGCGAGTGCAGTCATAAACTAAAGATTGTGTATTTCGTCAACTTCCAACCTTTTTCTTTCATCATTGACCTTAGCGTAAGAAGGTTTCCAAAGCACCACCCCGAAACTTCGGAAAAATTATCCAAAAAGTCATAAGCCTATTTGCCAATCGATTCTCAACATTTTCATTTCTTGCCAATTGAGTCTATTCGGCCAATTTTAGTCGGAAAATACTAACGTGAACACTAACGATGTCATGTAAGACCGACGGCACTAACATGGATAATTTTTAATGATATTTTAATTTTTTTGAATTTGTATTGTTTTTCTTTTTTTTTCTTTTCTTTTTGGCTTTTTTATTTTCTTTTTGCCGGTGGCCAACTGGCTAGCCTTGCCCGCCAGAGATGTGGCCTAACTAATCAAGGGTCGGCCTCGGCGAGGGTCGACGACCCGGCATGACCCGGCGAGGGTCGGCCTCGCCAAGGCTAGGGCGGCCCCGCCAGATCTGGGTTGGGCGAGGTTGACACTTGCCTGGGTTGAGGGGAAACTCAGTGAGGGCTCCCTTCGCGAAATCTGGCAAGGCCGGCCCTTGCCCAGGCTAGGGCAATGATACGATACCTAGTGTCGCCATCGCCTAGCCGATGCCCAATGAAACCGCCTTTGCCTAGGCAAGGCCGACCCTCGCCAAGCCACGCTTGGGCAAGGGTTGCCCTCTCAGGGGTCGCCCTCGCTCAACTGAGCCTCAAGCAGTGGGCCGGCCACCAGCAAAAGGAAAAGAAAAAGAAAAAGAAAAGAAAATCAGAAAAAATAATAATTCAAAAATATTAAAATATTATTTAAAATTATTCACATCAGTGCCTGCGGTCCTTTGTGGCATCACAAAGTCTACATTGGCATTTTTCGAGTCGAATGAACTCAATTGGCAAATTTGAAAATATTTAGAACTGAATTAACAAAATTAAAAGAATTATGACTAAATTAGCAAAAGTGCAATTGGTTTAAAAATTTTTGGACAATTTTCCCCGGAACTTCATTGTTTGTGTTTTGTACGATTGGCGCTCGGACAAGCGGATCGTGGACCTTGATGTCGATTGATTACGGGTGCGTTTGGTTCGGCATTCCCATGAACTTTCGGCCCCTAAAGCCCTTGGGAAAATGCTGGCAACCATTTTAAATGAGCTTTTCGGCCAAATGCTGGCATTGGAAAAATTGAAAAGCCCAATGCTAGTAGGGACTAGCATTGGGCTTTCAACATGGCCAAATGCTGAAACTAATTTTTTCCTCTCAAAACTATCCTTACCAGTTTGTTAAATTTTTCGATTTTGTCCCCTGTTATTTCTTCTTCTTCTTTTTTTGTTAAAAAATGAGACAACCTTCGTCGGTCTCATGAAAGGCGATGGCCTTCGGTGAGCCAGATATGGCACCAGCGGCCATCGGTTGAGGTCGCTCGAGATCGAGGACCTTTGTCGAGGGTCACGCAACCCAACCAAGGGCTGCCAGAGGTTGCATGACCTCAAGCAACCCTCAATGAGGGTCCTGTGAAGATGATGGCGACGGTTGCCTGGGTCACAGCAGTTGTCGCGGGATCCTCGTGAGACCCAAGCGAGGGCCACCTGCGGTCGTGTAACCTCCGACAGCTTTCGACTAGGTCGCACCACCCTCATTGGAGGTCACCCGACTCAACCAATGATCGCTTGCACCAAATCTAGTTCGTCTACAGCCGGCAAAGGGTTTGGTTCATTTTTCTATATATATATATATAGTATAATATACCTAAAGCCATTGTAAAAGTTTTTTTTACTAAATATACATTCAATTCAAAGTATATTTATAAAGAGGTTTTAACCAAACACAATTTGCATTTCTCTAAATAGTTTTGAGTTTCAGCATTTGCATTACACCCAAAACTCATTTGCAAAGCTTAACTAAATGCACCCTACATAACCCGACTTCCAGGACCTTTGGTCCGGAACTCGCGTCGGAGAAAAACTTAGCAACATCAATATTCTAATTTCATGTCTGAATCATGCCATCGATGCACTTAGCATGAGGACATACTTTGTACTTTTGTTATTTTATTTTTTTTTGTCTCTGGTAAATTGTTTTAACCGAACCTTATTCTATCACAATTCACAAGTTATCATCTACTCAATAATAATAAAAACAGCAGTAAAAATCAAATTTGTTAAATGTAAAAAAATAAAAAAAAAATTCTCAAAAAATAGCGAGCAATCATATCTTTTTCTCCTCACTTTATGGTAGTTGGATTAGTTGAGTGTAAAAATCTTTATTTATGGTAATATAGACTAGACCCGTACCAATGGGCAAGCAAGGTCAAGCTCTAGGGCCATAGATCATTAGGTTCAATCCTGGTGATTGAACCATTACTTTAGTGACCAGTCCCTCTTTCTTACCAAAGAGTTCTTTCGTCCTTTGACACCACGATCAAATTGGAGTCTACACCAAGTTAAGTTGCTTCTCTACTCAAGTTGGGGAAAGCTAGTCACGACCTATGCTCGAGGGACCGCCCTTAGGAATAGATTTAGAGGTATTTGCTGAAAAGAATCCTAGTGGTTCATTCAAAAGATAGCTCGAACACATTATCTTTTCAGCTATCCAAGAAAAGGTTAATCAATCAAGAGCGCAAACTCTCTCAAGTTCATACCTCGCGTGATGTTACATTCTTTCATTTTAAGTTCAAATTAACCCTATCAAAATTTTATATAAGGAGTCGTCATTAACCAATTAAGATTGGCTAGAAACCAATTGAAAAGTAGGAGTGTCATCTAATTTCTACAGAACCAGAGATCTAGGATTGAGCACTTGAGCACTTGATTACACTAGCTATACAAATAGTGCCCTTTATACCTAAAGTTATTTATATTGTCAACTAAAGTGTTTTTCATACAATCTTTTCATCAATTTTAAGACTTCTCCACTAAGCATTCATGCGATGTTTTTATTGAAATCCTAACCATGATAAAAGGAAAATAACAACCAATGTATAGAGATTGCGCAATCAAGTATAATCAAATTGAAATGTACAAGCAGCGTCCTAGCATCGTCTCTAAAGAGAAAATAAAATAAAACAAATCCCCATCGGAAAATTCTAAAAGCCTAATGTCCCGTTCTCGACTGAAACAGGGCACGTACGGAGCATATGAAGGAGCTCACCTGGCGGACAAACGGAAAAAAAGCGATCGGCGACGGAAGAGGAGCTTACGCTTGGTTCACTCCTTCGCAGTAGATGAAACGCAATTCCTACGCAACTTCTGACTCCGGAACCGTTAGAAACGGCTCGCGAATCGAGCTTCAATCGGAACTCAAGGCTCGACAATGAGCTCCGGCGATGATCTTTTCCGAGAAATCTCTCGCTCGAAAACGAGATAATCTCCCTCTTTTTCTCTCTCTATCTCTCGTGTCTTTTCTCTCCTTTCCGTTTCTCGGCCGAGCGTCCCTTCTCTGTTCTTCATCTTGGCCGAGCGAGCACACCCCCTCCTTCCCCCAAATAGTCCTTTTTTCTGTTGTGTAACAGAATTCCCGACCATCTGTACACCTTCTAGAAACTCCAAGGCTTGCTTCGGTCACCCACCTGTTCTCACGCACTCGCTCACGGACTCCTCTCCCTCGGTCACCGTCCGTCTCTGTCTCTTCGCTCACGTATTCTGCTCACAGACGGGAACGGGCGCGAGAGGGAAGACAACCACCGGGGGCCGGGGTTTTTGCTAATTCAGATGGGCTAGGATGAAATGAAGTAAATGGGCTAAAGAAAAAGAAAGAAATTTGGGCCCAAAAAAAAGTAATGAGCTGGGTAAAGAGAGGGAGAGTGGGCTGGACGCGTAGCGGGCCGAGAGCTTGGCTAAAAGAAAAATGGGCTAGGTAAAACGAGGCCACCCGATTTTGATTTTGATTCTTATTTGTTTTACTATTTTTATTTTTATTTTATTTTTTATTTAACAAAAATAAGGTGTCAACAAAGCTATTGAGGCAAGCTCATTGGCTAACCTTTAGTTGAATAAAGCTATTGGCAAAACGGGCACCTCACTTTTGTGTAGTTCAAAGGCAAAAAGTAAGGAACTTCAATTTGATTCGAGACAAAATATATTTTAAAGAGAATGCTTTCACGTAAAATATAAATATAAAATTTTAATTTCTTGTTTTCATTTTCAAATTTCTTTGGTAGAAAATTTGGTTGCCATATTTGAAAATTTAAACCTTAAAACTGACAAAGACAAAAATTTACTTTGTTCTTGTGCAAAGATTACTTTTAGAAAACTACACCAAACATGTTTTTGTAATTTTGATTCCTGTTGAAAACTCATCTTTCACTCACCGATCATATTTTTAGGAAAATGGAAGGTGATATTTTCATGAAGCAAATGCATTCTAAATACCTTGAAAGATTTTATGGTGATTTGTTTTTAGATGGTCATGATACATGACTCGGCTCAAGAGGCAGAAATGTTGATTCGGCTAAACTGGCATTGATTTGGCGGCATTCCAAATTGACCTTGTAAAACATTTTCTTTTTGGTCAAAAACCTGGTAAGACATTGGAGCGCTATAAAATTATATATGAATCTCTATGTCAATACTTGTATAGTTAGAAAGGTTTCAAGTATTCACAAAGTTCTAAATGCTAGAGTTGCGAAATTGTAAAAGAAAAAAGGTAAAAAGAGAATCCTTAAATTGCAAATTGAGGCGAGATTTGACGTTGACTTCGGAATTCATCTTGCTTATGGCTAATTGAATAAGAGTTATGTTAACTTAGGACTTTCTCCTTCAATCTTGATTGGTGAAATCATGCTCGCTACATCATCTTTCTCAAGAAAAATATGAGAATAATAAATCCATACATACTTGTGACCTTCCTTATGGTGAAGCGGTTAAGCCCAAATATTATTTTCTTTTATTGCTACATCATTTCAATACAACACAACACACTACGGAGAGAGGGTGTGGGAATTGGGCATGAGACCAGGGCCAAGCCCCTAGTGTCCGCATCATCCATAAAATAAGGTCACAATAGTTGAAATCCATGGGCTTATGCTTATCATTTAAATGCATTTAACATAATAAATTTACACTTTTACTTGGCAACCTTGGAAAGCCGTGAAGAATAGGAATAGGGGGGAGAAAGCAGGTAGAAAATCAAAGCAATTAGTTTGGGAGGAATTGGAATAAAAGAAGATGTCAATGGGAGCAAATTTCTCTAGCCCAACAAAACTGAGCATCAAAAGAGTTTGCTCCTGATTCTGTATTTAAAACTTATTGGGAGCACTTTAAAAATAAGATTCCAAATCACAAAACTGAAATGAAAGAGTGCGCTCTTAAGATTATTCAAGAGGTGGATCACTTGAGCCACACAAAAATTGGCATGGATATCATCTAATTGCTTTAAAAAAAAAAATAATGGTTTCCAAAACTTATTCACAAATTTTGCCAGTAGTTGCATTCATTTGGTGACATCAGGAAAATTTCCTACATTGATTAATATAAAAGAAGTCGGATACTATTAATGTTACGTGTAGGAATTTTAATCGAACGAATGATATATTAGAAAATTTACTGAGTTTATGTATCGTTTGAAGGATGAGTTAGAGTTTTATCGAGTTAAGCACTTCCATTTCATTCGGTAATTTTCGCCAAAATTTTAGTGGATTTAAAATATCTTTCGTATTGCCAATCTTTAAAGTGAACGCTAGTTTTTCCTCGTTTACATATTGATTCACTTAATATTTTGTTAAATAATTTATTATGGAAAATTAGCCTTTGAGTTCCCTTGATCGATATGTTTATTTCTTAATGTACCAAAATTGTATTAACGCTCTAAATTTTCGCTAAACATTTTAGTGGATTTAAAATATCTTTTGTATTGCCAATCTTTAAAGTGAACACTAGTTTTTCCTCGTTTACATATTGATTCACTTAATATTTTGTTAAATAATTTATTATGGAAAATTAGCCTTTGAATTCCCTTGATCGATATGTTTATTTCTTAATGTACCAAAATTGTATTAATGCTCTAAATTAGGCATTAAGCTTAGTCAAGCTTTGATGTCATGCTTTATGTCATACCATACCTCATCAAATTCAACTTTAGTTCATAATAAAATGGGTGACTCATGCACTTACTTGGCTAATGGAGAGGCATTTCCAAATTATCTCCTCTTGTGGATAACTATATTTAGCCACATACACCCTAGCTATTCACCTTAGGCAACATAAAATTTTCTCATTGGACCATTTGCACCCTATTACATAAGGGCCACGTGAACCCATTTAATTGGAACAACAACCTCTCTACCCATAGACCTCATGATCTTACCATTGGTTAATTAAGCAACTCCATCAATTCACTTGTAAATATTTACCCTACTGAAGGGTAAGTCTTCAAAATTCAAAAGAGAGAACATTCCCTTCACTTGCTTCTAATTACACACTTTCCTTTTCGATTCATCTGTCTTCAATACCCCAAGGAAAGGCGTTGGCCCCACACTCGCATCATTAAAGTCTCGGTCTTAATTTCTCATGTTTGAATGAGGTAACCATTAAATTTCCAACTAATTCCACACATTAATTTTGTCGTTTTTGAAATTAGAATTATTGATTTTCTATTTTGTTCATTTTTCATTAAAGGAATTTAAAACTTTGGTCTATTATGCAAGTTACTTGAGATAAGTGAAACTCTAGGAACTACGTTAGGTTGTTCTAACAAGTACTCTTGACTTGGTTGTTTGATGAGTGTTACTTTGAGTGAGTTTTGAGGTCATGTGAGAGTAATAATGGCATGTTGAGTTCATAATTTGTGAATTCTGATAAAGACATGTCAAGTTGTGTATTGATGAATCTAATTATTTTGTTAAGAAGTATGAGTGAATTCCATGATGATTAGTAGTATTTTGGTGAAAAGTATGTGAAAAGGGTAAGGTTGCTGGACTTCAGAGGAAAATTTTTGGTTCCAGCATAAAGTTATCGAATTTGGAGAGTTACTGAATTTCTTTTAAAAAAAAAAAAAAAAAAAAAAAAATCACATGTTTTTTGTTCTTTGGAATCATTAGTCTTTCAAGTGTTTGTTAAGCATCATTATTTAGTAAAAGCATATTTGTTACATTTAAGGTAAATAGCTTCTTATTATCTGTGTAAACAATGCATGCATAAATGATGGTGTTTGTAATTTGGTAATGGTTAAGTGAAATGATATAGTGCATAAAATGCTGAGATTGAATATGTTCATGTGCATTAATGCTCCATGATAACTTGGAATAATAAAAATAAAGTGTTCCATCATCCACATGATGATGGCGACGATGCCCCGTGTGTGTTTAGGATGCCTTGGGAGGGAAGATGCCCATGTATTGAGATGCCTTGGGAGTGTTCAAGATAAGAAGTGAAGAAGATAATACATGTTTATGAACACACACACACACACACGTATATATAGTTGTTAAGGCTATAGTTGTTAAGGCTCCAAATGATACTGATGCATCATGAGATTATATGACATTCATGTGCACTGGTAGATAATACTATGCATTCATGTGACATTTGCAAAGAAGGTAAGATGTGTGCTCGCGCATTTATTGTATTGCTTTGAATGTTTGTTGTTGTTTATGCTAAGGTGAGTGCAAAGTTGAACTCTTATTCTAAACTTAGAGATTTCATCTACTAGGCCTTGGCTCATTTCATAGTTTTTTCAAATATGTAGAATGGCCCCTTCCATCGCCACCACTACTTGGAGTCCTAATGCATTTTGATTACATGTATGAAGATGTGCTGTTGCCTGATTTAGTTTTAGTGAATACTAAGTGTATTGCTATGGTATGGATCCGCGTAGGACTCACCGAGTAGGTCCCCCACCGGTATGTAGCCTAGTACGCGAGCTTCGATGGTGATTTGCTTGGACCACTTAGAGGCTTTTATGGTACTCTTGATTATGTTGCAGATGAGCCGTCGATGAGTGAGGTTCTCGATTCTTAGATATTAGTTCAGTGTTGTACATGCAAGCTTTTGAGAGTAGGGGGTATGGTAGTAGAGCTAGGTGATACTGAACCCTTTCCAAGTGTATTGTATTTTGGTGTTTATTCTAAAGTAATAATGTATAATTAATGTTATCAAAAGTGATACATATGTAATTATTAAGCTATTAAGATATTGATTTGGCATGTTATAATTATTTTGGCATGCTTCCACATGCAAATAAATTATTAAGAAATAAATTAAATATGACACGTGTAGCGCGTGACACTGTGGGGCGTCACACATCTTATCCATAAAGCAAATTAGTGAACTCATGAAGCTATGTATTCAGTTTTACCCGAAGCTATGTAGAATGGCTAACATTCACGTCTACAATTTCCAATTAAAATAAGCCAGAAAGACTATATTAGCAATCGTCATATAGTTTCGGCTAAATTGAAAGATTTAGCATTTTTATGGTAATTATCCCTATGGAATTACAGGGATTAATTCATCAATTTAATTGATAAGGTTGTTTTTTCTTTGTCATGTCTTGAGTTTGTTACTGATTGCTCAATTCACTTAGACATACTTCGCTTTTGAACATAAATTATGTTGTGCCAAAAAAAAAAAAAAAAAAACAGAGAGAGAGATCTACACTTATTTTATTACGAATGATGAGGTATAAAATACATGTTGTTAAACGATTTGTTCAACTCCATGTACAAATCAGATAAATCGAGATGTTGGTCTTCTTGGGTACTTATTGAGAATTATCAATTATGTTTAAATGTATGTTATATGGTGACCATCATTGTGTTTCAACTTGGGATGAAAGATGTGATTGAGGTTGGGTTCGATAGACTCCAAGATCAAACTCCATTGCATCTGGCTTGTGTTCATAGGCATGATTTTCATGGTCAATTGATAGGTTTAGTCTAAGCCCATGGTCGGATCAACTTATTATAGACTGGTTCCGACCACCAAAAAAACAAAAAACTTATCATAGACTGGTCCAGGTTAGTGAGATGGGCCTTTCAGCTTAATTCCAACTTCTTTCTTGGGCTGGGGCAAATCAGATAGATTTTGTGGAGAGGGCAAACCATCTGGCCCGTGATTTGAAATTCAGTTATGAATTGCAATGTACTTCCTAGAAAACTTGATCAAGTTTAAGTTATATGAGGAGTATGGCATCGCGAGTCTCTCTTATGTTGTTGTGCCAATGTCCGATCAAGGAAGGCCAATAGATGACAACCTTACGGATACATGATGAACTATTGCATCTTAACTTGATCCCAAGGGTTCGACCAAAAAAAAAAAAAAAAAAAAGAATCTGATCCTGAGGGATAGCTCATTTGATTCAAAACGAAATTTGAAATCAACTGATTTCTAGCACATCCAAGATTTCAGTGAGCATGACTCAATTGGACCCAAGATTGTGTGCACAACCCACGCTGGCTGGCTTTGGGCCATAACTTATTAGAGCCACGAGAATGCAATTTGATGCTTGGAGTGTATGGTGGGGTTTTGGTGGGAGAGGAGAGAAAATTAAGCCTTTGTACTTCCTGGGGTCATGCGTTTAAAGGACGTTCCTTTTCAGCCTTAACAAAGGCAAACCAATAGCAACACGAAGCGTGCACCTGTATTATCTGTATGCATACATTGAAACCAAGATAGTGAAATAAGGCCTACTTTGCCTCGAGTTCACGTTGGATTTGGCAAGAACTCCATGAATCGACCCTTCTTGATGGTCCCCCCAAAAGTTCTTGCCTTTCACTAATTCGACCTTTTTGTCAAAAAGTTCTTCGATTAATCGAGACTTACCCTTTGCTATGACAATCGAAACATCATCATTTTCCCATATTTTTTTTCCTTTTTGTTCTCAGCGAAAGTGATATAGTAAAAGAGACAAAGCAAATAATTGTTTTTTTGTTTTTTTGCGGAGCATGTGTTGGATATTGCAGACAAACACATGGAGCAATGGTCCACCACATATTACAGGGAATCAGGGTATTAGAGTATGGTGGCTTGTCTACATCCACGAGTGATAAATTCATAATATAATGCCAAACTAGGTGAACATGCGTAGTTTGGCCCATTTTGGTTCTATTGTTGAGACACCATAAGTTGTGAGTGCGAATGATAACCATTCCGACAAGAAATTGATTTCTAAAAAAAAAAGGCTTTTTTATTTCTATTATTAGATGAGTTTCTAAATAAAAAAACGCGTTTGATAATGACACAAATATATTTTTAAAATAAAAATTCATTTAATAACGACACAAAATTTCTCATTTCTAACGGCAGCTGACAATCGGTGGCGTCAGCAAAGAGTGGTAGCAACAGACGGCGAACGGCAACCATCAATGATGGATAAGCAACCAGCTAATAGCGAGAACGAACAATGAGGAGAGATTTTATTTCTCATTTTTATTCCAAAAATAAAAAAGTGAAAAATTGTTACTTCTAATTTCTGTTTCAAATCTATTTTTTGAATAGAAATTTATTCCAAAAATAAAAAAATGAAATAATTTTACAAAACGAATTTCTGTTCCAAAACAAATCCTTAATAGAAAAATAATTCTGGAATAGAAATATAATAGTTATCATGTCGTCTTACATGTCCAATGCCCAAGATTATACTCAAAGGGATTTATTCATCTAAAAATTAAATATGATATTGTCAACTTAATTAATAAGAAAATATTAATTAGTAAAAAGTTTAAAATTTTGGCATTCCTCAAAAGTTAATATGTAGAGATTTTTTTTTCCAATGGTACATGAAGAAATTTCCCGTAATTGACTATGACAATACCACCTATAAGAATGCCGTAGAGATTTTGAAATGTTTTAGGATCACAATACATGTCCGTTCATCCAAATTAACCATTATAATTCATCTTGCTTTTTCTTTCAAATTAGTGTGCATGGTTGGAGTGGATTGATTTGCAACCATCAAGTTTAATATGTATGATTAATTAAAGCTTGCGCTGATAGGCTGGAACCTGAGAATATCCCCAACCAAAATTCAAAGTAACAATTGGGTAAACCAAACTATTTAATCGTGAAATTTAACATTTTTAGGGTTAATTGAGTTAATTATTTTTTTCTTATTAGTAACCACGCACTCTAAGCTTTTGAGTGGCTTGGTTAAACAATGTAAATTACCTTCCCAAGCCATCATTATTGGAGAATGAAGATTTGCCTTGCCTTTTGGCACTAATTATAATTGGCCTTTTGAACTTTTCAGCAAAGAACAGTAAAATTGCCATTTTTTTCTTGGTTCACGTGCCTCGTTAGCATCTCGCCTTTTATTTTTGCCGCCAAACGTGAGGATCTCATGTGATCACCACCACATCATCACTTTGTATGTAGTCATAATAATATAAAGCATCTTTCTTTTTTAAAGCCAACACAGCATGAGCTAAGACATAAAATTAATATTAAAAACTAGGTTTTGTGGGATCCATTGAATCATCCTACCTTTTCACCATCTCACCCCACCTCCTTTTTGAAATAAACCCATTTTTCTATTTGATCATACTATAATTATTATATAATTCAAG
Organism: Eucalyptus virginea; assembly: GCA_014182375.1. Classification (NCBI taxonomy): domain Eukaryota; kingdom Viridiplantae; phylum Streptophyta; class Magnoliopsida; order Myrtales; family Myrtaceae; genus Eucalyptus; species Eucalyptus virginea. Next base: position 52,493,428 of record CM024516.1, read on the forward strand.
ATAATTATTTTAAAAAAAGTCCTAATTTTGTTGTATAATGGTTAGTTCAATTCCAAACCTTTTAATTATACTAATTTAATTTTAAATCTTTACATAATTCTTCAATATAGTCATTTTGACCGATTTTGACTCAAAATCACTAATGTGGATGTCGGTTATCCTACGTGGAAATTTTTTAAATTTTTTTCAAATTTTTTCTGATTTCCTTTTTTTTTCCTTTTTTTTTAGTTTTGCCTATGACCGATACTTGACCATGGTCTACAACCTGCCATGAGCAAGGTACCCTAGCCTAGACGATGTGTACCTGGCAAGAGCCATGACGCCCTCACCCGACAAGGGTGTTGTAGCCCTTGCCAGATCTAGAATGGCCAACCTAAGCAAGTCGAACCCTTGTTTGTGGTTGATCACTGACCATGACCAAGTACCAGTCATTAGCAAAAGGAAAAAAAAAAGGGAAAAAAAGGAAAAATTCACAAGAAGTTTTAAAAATACAAACACTATGCACATTAGTGCAGATCGGCCACATAGGATAGACCACCTAGACCACCATGTTTGCAATTTTTGGCCAAAAATTGACAAAAATGACTATATTAAGAAATTATCAAAAGGTTTGAGACTTAATTGACATAATTGAAAGATTTAGCAATTAATTAGTCGCGATACAATATGTTTAAGACTTTTTGGACATTTTTCCCTATATAATCCACTTTTGTGTAGATGTGTAACATGTTGCTTATTTATATATAAAGATAAAATTCATATACCCTAAGGGACACTTTTTGAGAAAATAAAGTCTAAAAAGTGGAAGGCTAGCTCCTCGGGAACTTGATGCTGAAATTTATATCAAAGATCATATGAATTAACTGAATATATATTTCAATTATAAGTTATTGATTCCTTGCATCATCAATTGAAATGGTGTGGATATTCGTTTGAAAGACGGTCCTTTTCAGCCTTAATAAAAGTGAAAAAAAAAAAATCTTCAAAAGGTTTCAATTTGCGAAACTATATATCCAAGTCAATCATGCGTTGAAAAGTAGAAACTATAAGATAGCGAAACGAGAACTACTTGCATTAAGTCCGCACTGAATTTTGGGGCAGAACCTGTCATCAAAATTAGCACTCTTGGTGGTCCCAATCTTTACCTTTTACTATTAAATTCCTTGGTACAATTTTACTTAATCAACTATAAATCATCATTTCTTGAAAAGAGTTCTTTTAGTCACGGACTGATTGTTGCTATAACTACAAAACATCAGATAGGAGCTTCAGGAACACATCCGGCCTGCTTGGGAAAATCATTACTTTCACGTTTAAGAGCATCTTTTCTCTCGAGTCATATTCATTTGATAAAGACAGGCTCTTACTTGAATATTAGATGGTGGAATTGGAGCTAGCAGTTTAGTCGGTCCTAAGTTTGATCTCTAAACCAAGCAAAAATATTTATATAGTCTTAGACAATCCTCTGGATTATCATAGGGATGTCATGTAGAGGCACATTTGATTACATTCTATTGAACTTGTACGCATTTGCATGTTGATGGAGGGAATTTGGTCAAAACACTGCATTTTTTTTTGGATAATATGGATATTTGGTTATTGGAAAGTTCACTTTATATATATATTAAAACGTCCCACGTCTCTTTACAGGTTTAAATTTCTAAATTGAACATCTTAATAGCCAGGCTGTGCCGCGATTCGCTTTTTGTGTGCTGCTCAAGAGGGGGATCTCTTTATATTCGTCTACTTAAACTTTTAAGCTACAAATTTGACCATTTCCAATAAACTGAAAACTTCAGTCGAGCATAATTTCCCAACAAACTTCTATAAAAAATAAAATAAATAAATAAATAAATAAAATTCACACACACACACACACATAAACGTATGTAACTACGTGGATTTACGTAAGCATTATTCTAATATGTGTTGGAGCATGTAGAGAATACGAAAGACAAAAAAGATTTGGAGACTTTTGTTTTCCCAAGATTTCCACTGGACCACCACAACTGTACGTGGGGTTCCTGTGGGGTTCCTTCAGGTGCGACTTGTCCCCATCCCCGTGAAAATACCACAATAATGCCAAAAGAGACGTAGTTCACATGTATTTAATTATTACGTCTTTCGACCCTTTCTTGGCTTAGCACCAAGAATAGCATTTAGGGCCGGTGGCAAAATTATAAATAAAGAAGAATATTCTCCGACAACAGCCTAATCAGGTGCCGCGTAAAATAAGATGCAACGGAATATGTACATGTGAAAGTCCCGGGGAGAAGAGAATACACTATTAGCTTATGTGATTTTTCATTTTAATACCAATCGTCATATGTATATGCGGCAAAAAAGAGGGTTAATATTTTCCAATAACAAGCATCTTGGTATAAAAACTATATATATTTAAAAAGACATATATTTAAGAGAATCCCACATAGCCTTCCAGTTCACAGTATAGTATGAAGCTCGAGCTCAACTTGATACGAGTATTTTGTACTCAAAACGCAACACGAATTTAATCAAGCCACCTATAGTTTGAGCTCATATTTTACTTGGTAGTTTGAGTTTAGACTCATGAATAACTACTAAGTTTATGCAATCTTTTCCTTTTGTAATTGAGGGATATTCTATTGGGCGTAACCTAGTTTAAAGATGAACTAGGTTAAAATCTTATATCTCGAATTTGCTTTCACGTTTTTACTCTCTATTTCCTTGTAATTGTATGCCGAGTCCTAACTCGGATGAAGTTGGGCATTGAAAATTTAAGTCAAGATAAGTTGATGCAAAAGGATACTTTAATTAAAAGGGAATAAGGCTCCACATGGTAATATTTCTATTTCTCTGTTTTTTTTTTTGTTCATCGGAATTTAAAAAAAAACAAAATCCAATTTGATAACATCAATTATTTGAAATAGAAAAATGACCAGAGAATAGATTTGAACCGAAAGAAGAAGTAGAAAAAAATAACTTATTATTCACGGGAATAATTTCCATAAATAAATCATTTTCTTTCTTTTCTTTTTTTCTTTATTGTTCTTTCTCACCACCCTCCGCCCCCCACTGTTCGCCGCTGCACATTGCCAGCTGGTAGCTGACAGGTGGAGGAAGAAGAAGAAAAAAAAAACGAAAAAAGAAAAAAGATCTCAAAAATTATTAAAAATTAAAAGAAATTTTACGTCACAAAAAAAAAAAAAAAAAAAAAAAAACTTGTGCATCATACCAAATACCTTCCTATTCTTTTTCTATTCCAAAAATAGAAATTTTATTTAGTTATAAAATGCATTATTTTATTTAGATATTGTTTCAGGGAATCTGAAAAGAAATTATTCTCAAAAATAAAAATGTTACAAAACACATCCTTAACCTAATACTAAAACTCACATGAGAGGCAAATGCGAATTATATTGGAGAAATCCCATATCAAAGAAGTTTTTTTAGTGTAAAACAATTAATATTTGTTTCATTGATTTAAATTTTTTTTTAGTGAATGTGAGTCTAACTATATGTAAAACAAATTGAGCCGACTAAAAATATTACTAACTATTATTAAAAATTAAAAGAAATTCTACGTCAACCAATAACTCTAAATGCCTTCATGTTTTTTTTTTATTCCACTTTTATAGTGAGAGGGACATGCGAATTATATTAGAGAAATTTCATATCAGAAAAGTGTTTTAATGTAAAACAATTAATACTCAATCCATAACTCATTGATTTAAACTTTTTAGTGAATGTGAGTCTAACTATATGTAATGACAGGCTCAAAATTGAGCTCTCTATTGATGATCTGTTTGGATGAAGATATGGGGCTTCTATTACATACTCCAAACGCATCCTGGGCTTTATATATTTATTAATATTCTAGCACATAAAATGGGGAATTTCTATCGTGGGATTGTCATACTACCAAGCTAATAATTGGATGATTAGTGAGGCATATAAGCTGGCACTTGATTGATTTAAACACGAAGTTTCCCAAGCCAACGAGCCAAGACAATAATAGTGGCAAAACCTATTCCGATCATGATGCTCACCTTGAAGCTTGATATGCACACTCAAAACAACAGTATGATTTCCAAATCAACCTTCATGATTGAACATGAAAAAAATTTCGTTTGCTTCTTGGAGCTTCCTTCCTTTTTCTTCCGACATAATCACAAGACACAAATACCCTAAAAATAAACGAAAGATGTCCAATTTGACATTTGAAATGACTAACTTTGTCTTATATTCAAGAACTCGGCTCAAGCAATTCGGTTGAATGCACGAGAATCCAAACCCCTCTTGATTGTATATTTGGAATTGACCAATATCAATATACAACAAAAAAAAAATCTGCAATTTAGACAACATATAGCCTTTGATTGTCAATGCCAATTCAATATTCCTTTTCATTTCACGTATTGTCAGAGCACATTCAAACTCTATTTATTTCACAGAAAATAAATAATCAATAATATTTTTTTATTGACAAAAGTTTATATCCAAACATTTTCATAGAAGACGAAAATATTTTTCGTTCATTCGTTTTCATAAACAATATAAATGATTGATTTTAGAAAATATTTTTTAAATTATTCATCTTTTTCTAGATGAATGGAACATTTATTCTAACCCAACCCACCGTTGTCCCTAAAACCCAAATAGAATTAGATACGGTGATATAAGGACTTAGCTTCTTGAGATCGTATATAAAATTGATATATGTACCAACCTCTTGGATTCATATTAATATATATATATATATATATATATATATATATATATATATATATATATATATATAAATTTAATGACACATTATAATTTAAGGCGCTTTAACGTCGGTGTCTACTAGTAGGTTATGATGTCAACATAATCAATTGCTCATAAATATTATTCTCTTCTTATTAGCCCTTTTCTTGACATAATGACAATATTCTGGAATATTAAAAGCATATTCCTAAGTTCCAATATCTTATCAAAGTCTTGAGAAGCAATTTTAAGGGAAGGAAAAGGTTATTTTAACTTGGCCGATGCTGATTTGATAGTGCGTATGCCAAATGATTGAATACGAAGGGTAAAGAAGGGTGTAATCATCGTATCTTCTTTCATGCATTAGTTTGACTAAAACGAAGACGATTGCTCCACCAGATCTACCTTTTGCGTATAAAGATATAGCCGACAACGTGCTTCAACAAGACCCGCTACCTTGAAACGATGACGTCTTTAGAATCTCCATTTTCAACCTTCAATTCAAAGGAAAGTAAACAATTCCAACAGCGATATTGAAACTTTTGGAATGGGTATTGACTTGTAAGGCTGATTCTCGAGTAAAAACGGAGACTAGATCAATTGAGGATGGACTCCCTAGTCTTTTATCAAGTAACATATCCGATCGTCGTATTAATCGACTTAGAACTAATTGGGTAAGGCCAGTTCAGTTTGTTTTTAAGTTGGACCGATTTGATTGCTCGGTAAACTAGATCATATAACTGAATTCTAATATTGATTTTGCGAAAAAAAAAATTCGGGACACAAAATCCCAATTTAGATAGGTAATACGTCAAAATTCAAATAGGTGGCCCAAACTCGAAGCTGTCTTCACCGTGCAAACCGAACACCTACGGTCGCGCCTACTTTGAACACAGGCGTCGGTTCCTTAACTAATGAAAATAAGGATAAATGCAGTTCTACAACTGTTGCTATATATATATATATATATTTATATATGTTCAGTTCTACTGTGAATTCTAACTGTTGCTTCTTTTTTCTGCTTTTTAACCGTCGCTTTTCAATCCCCGGCCAAAAGTCTTCAACTGTTGCTTGAAGCAAGAGGTCAGGGACGACAGGTAAACATCGTATCCTCCCATGAAATCCCTCTCACCTTTTTTCTCTCCCGACTCCGGATCATCCGCGGCGAGGAGCAGAATAGTGGGTGATGAGTCAGGCGGATGAATTCACCACTACACTGTCTTCTTCCCCAAAAGCGAAAGGAGTCGCCATCACCATCGAGATCGAGCTTGAAAAAGAAGATGAAAAACCAGGAAAGAACAAGAACGCAACAAACCAGTCAGGATTTGAGAAACTGCCCACCCTCCCCCCTCCATTAAATTATGCAGACCAACTTCCTGCGGGAGTCCAACTTCAACTTAAGTAAACATTGATTCTGGTCTGGTGTTATTCCCCATTAACACTCCACTCAAATCTAACCTCCCCCGAATAAAATAATCCCACCCCACCTCCCTCCTTCTCTCTCTCTCTCTCTCTCTCTCTTTCTCTCTCTGTGCGTGAGGCAAAGGGTGTCTCTTGTCTGTAACTGTTCAGTTCTTGGGGTTGCTTGGAGTTCACAGGGCATTTCAATTCGTGGGTCGGTTTCAGTTTCGTGGAATTAATTTCGTGCTGGTGGTGAGGAAGGCGTTTATGGTGGTCAGAGCCTCTGCGGGTTCCAGAGCACGTTGCTTATTCGCAGAGAGATTTATCAAATCTCTCTTCTTGCCTTTTTGGTGTTTCCTCCACCAAAGGGAAGGGAAGAAAAAGGAGAATTTATTGCGTTGCTTTGCTCTCACTGTACGCGGGGGTCTCTGGCTTGCTGATCTGATTCCCTTCCTCAATCTTGCTTCAAGTGTTATCAAGTCTGTTGATTTAGCAATCTTCTCTTTTTGTGGAGTTGATTTTTTTTTTTTTTTTTCGATACAGTATTTGGGTTTTATTGGTTATCAAGATCCTCGTTGAGGGAGCTGGGGTTGTAAGGATTGGGATTTGGTGTTGAATGAGATATGGGGGTGGTGATGCAAGTGATCAATGTCCAGCTGGTTCTGCTCTGTTTCATCAGCTTTGCTTCAGCTGTCCAGGGATCTGCAGGTACAAAAGTTTTTCTTGCCTTTTTACTTGTTAGACTGTGATTTTGATCACTTGGCAGCTACTGAACTTTAACGTTTGATCCAATGGTAACTGCTGTCTTGGTTTATCAAATTTCACTTGCCAATCGTGAGGTCTCGTATATAAAGAAAGTCGCACAAATCTGTCCCTTCATTGGCTCACTGCTAACGTCATGCTGTTGCATTTAGTGATTTGTCTGCAATGACTAAGCTGGAGAATGAATTGAGGAGAGGTATCTGGCAAAGGCATTCAGATCCATCATTTGTGCTATTGTTCTTCTGTTGATTTCAATGTGCTATATTCTATGCAGTATTGTGTAAAAATCACACTAAGCAGTCCTTAATTGCAAGTTCTAGTTCAATGTTTTCCCGAATTAAAATTCGTAGGTTTCAGCATTATCTCCTTCATAGCTGAGCTCTCCCATCTAGGAAATTTTTGGTAGGTCATGGTTTACCCTATGAATGGCCATTAGGCATGGCTTGCATAGATGTTTATGCTGTATTTCTTCATTAATGTAGGCTTTTCTCAATTTACCATTTGCTGTCATATAGTTGGTTCTTGCTAAATCGAGATCAGCATAGATGCAATCCTTACTCAGACCAATTAAAAGCAAAATGGATTTTAAGCTTTTATATCTTTGCATGAGTAGTTTAATAGTCCGTCAAATGTTTTTTTTTTTTTTCTTTTCTTTTTCAAATCCTTTCAGGGTACAACATATCTCCATCTACCGAGAATTTGTCTGCTATTACTCCAGTAGAAGCAGAGCCTCCTGCCCATCAAATGAAGTCACTCAATAGCAGCCCGCCAAGTTCATCACATGGTAATTTTTCTGTCTTCAGAAAATTTTTCAATTTCAGTTGGTTTTTGAATAATTGAGTTTCTCTTTCCACAATTCAGGGTCAACTTCGCTCTCTCCACTAGCAGCACCACCTCTTTTTTCTTCCTCGCCATCCCCAGACCAAAGAAGCACGGTTGAAAATGCACCGAGCTCCATATCTCAGCCCAGTGGTATGCGACTCTAAAACTGCTGGATCCTTACCCTTCTTGATATAATTTAAGCCTCGTTTCTCAATCAGGGTCTATGTCACAACCTCCACTTGCGTCACCACCTTTGTCTGCTTCGCCGCCTCCGAAGACCACAGAACTTGTACCATTCTTGTCTCCAAGTAATCCAAATTCATCTTTTTCGCACCCCTTGGCACCTCCACCAGTGAGTATCGAAAGAGGGGCTTTGGCTCCCCCACCAAGTGAATCTCCTGAGAAGGCACCAGTACAAGTAACTCCTGCAGTCTCTTTAGCTCCTGGTACATACCAATTTGTTCTGTTGTATCTTTTACCTGTGGTCCACGCGATTATTGTCATTCATGAGCTGTCTTTTGTCGTTGTGATGTTCAGCTCCTACTTTAACACCTACAAAACATCCACCTGCATATTCACCAGTAGACAATGATAGTATTCCTGTAACTTCCCCACCAGCTGGACACAAAAGAAATGATTCGGTAGTCCATAGTCCTGTCCCAGAAGCGAGTGTCCCAGGTAGGTGATTAGCATTTTTAATGATATTCATTTAATTTTCTTCGACTATATTTGATCTGTTCATCTCTAATAACAGCATCATTTCCATCTCCCCCGAGAAAAATAGGACAAAGTCCACCAGCAGAACGTCCCATGATGCCTCATACCACACCACCTATGCCACCAGGTGCGCCTCTGGATATAATCTCCAATATCACTTTTAATGATATTTATTTAATTTTCTCCGACTATATTTGATCTTTTCATCTCCAATAACAGCATCATTTCCAACTCCCCCGAGAAAAATAGGACAAGGTCCACCAGCGGAACGTCCCATGATGCCTCATATCACACCACCTATACCACCAGGTGCACCTCTGCAAATAATCTTCAATAAATTACCTTTCTAACACAGCATTTTTTGTTAAAGGTGTTTATTTCTCTTAATAAATTAATTGCAGTACCAGCAGCGTCTCCGTCAAAGGAGGGGATACTAAATTCCCCGTCGGTCCACCCACATGCACCTAAAGAATCTCCGTCAGGTACCAACTGAAATATAGGTATAGTGATGTAGTGAGAAATTCTGAAGCCATTGGGCATAGAAGAGATGTGGCTTACTGCATCTAAAGGGTATATAAATAGCTAAAAAATCAGATTATTGGTAATATATGGTTATATATTTACATGTTTTCAGCGTCAAGTTTTCTGTTCTTATGATTTCAAAAGATTGATGAGACATCTCTCAAGCGCTACTGGGTATATAGAAGTAGAGGAGACATGATCATATGATTGGTGTCTCTGGCTTGCTTGTTCTTGACTTTCTCACTTTATCTTTGTCCATCTTTATCAAACCTGATTGATTTTTGCGTAGCAACTATGATGCTTCATCTGTTCTATGTGAGATTGCAGGCCACCACATATCTCCTGCATCAACTCCGCTGAAAAAAAAAGACAAGATGCCTGCTGCTCCACCCTCGAATAATGCTCCCACTGATCTACCTCCCAGGCAACATCCACCTAAAGGTACAGGGATGACCTGCATGTGGTTCTTAAATGCCAACAAGAATCTTGTCCTCAAAATAGCGAAATTTCTGCAACAGGTTCTTTTGATGCTGTATCTCCTTCTGTGCACAAAGCCAGTGCTCCCGCTCCCTCTCTTTTGCCTCCTCCAAGCGAAGGGCATCATTCGCCCGCATCTTTACCTCCAGCTTCATTTGTTAAACATCATCATGCTCGGAAGGCTGTACTACCCCCAAGCCATTCGCCTTTGCCATCTAAAGGTGAGCTTTTCATCATTGCTTATGGATGTGGCTAAGTCAGGACTCAGGATTGTGTGGGCTAATTGGTGAAAATAGAGTTAAGCATTAACTTTTAGATTTATTCGTGCAGGTTCATCTGGCGGCATAGCTCCTTCCCCACACAAAACCGGTCATCTCTGCTGATGCTCCTTTGCCTCCTCCATTACCTTCCAGCAAAGGGCATCATTTTTCTGCAAATTCGCCCTTGCCCTCATCTAATATGCATCGTAAGAGAGGGAACAAAATTAGCAGTCCTCCTCCTTTCTTTGACCATTCAGCTTCTTCTCCAGGTTCCACAAGTCAAGTGGTTTAGAATTTGCATTTGGGAATCATGTGACGACCAATTAGAATTTTGGGGATAGGTTGCATATTTGTCCCTTTGATTCTGATTCTTTTCTTTCTAATATCTGCTAGGTCCAGTTTCCGCTCCAGCTACACTTCCAAAACACAAACAAAGACACAATGCTCCTCCATCACCAAGTCCAGGTAGGCCCATTCTCAATATGTTAGAGCCATTTTATTTAATGGCACCCAACCAAACTTTTACATCCGATGCTGTCCTTGCTCAGGCTCTTTGGTTTCTCCACCCCATTTCACCAATCCTCCTTTGAAGAGTGATTTACCACCGGCACCTTCTCCATCTCCCAAAACTGCACCTGGCCATCCCAAAAGTAAGAAAAACTGGTATTTCTCAATTTTTGATCGATTAGTATTATTCTTTCTATCTTATGTTGCCATTGTTTATTGCATGTGGTGCAATTTATCAAGTTTCTCCTTCTAAGCCTCCACTAACAAATCTCATAGTGCCACCTCCGCCTCCTATCCGGGCATTACCGCCCCCACCTCCAAATGAAGGTTAGTTGAGCCATGTTCTGCTTTTGTTTCTCTGGAGCTTACAGCCAGATGTTGTGCCTTCGCTATTTTTTGAAGATGTAAAACTGGGACATTCTTTTCTGCAGATTGTTCAACAACAACATGCACAGAGCCATACACAAATACTCCTCCTGGGTCTCCTTGTGGCTGCGTATGGCCTATGCAAGTTGGTCTGCGCCTCAATGTTGCTCTTTATACTTTCTTCCCCCTTGGTTTCAGAGTTGGCTGAAGAAATTGCTTCAGGGGTGTTTATGAAGCAAAGTCAAGTCCGCATAATGGGGGCGAACGCTGCCACTGAGCAGCCTGAGAAAACCGTTGTGCTAATCGACTTGGTACCGCTAGGGGACAAGTTCGATAATACCACCGCTTTCTTGACTTTCGAGAGATTTTGGCATAAGCAGATCTTCATAAATGCTTCCTACTTTGGTGATTATGAAGTACTGTATGTGCGATATCCTGGTAATGTTTTATGTCAGTCATGGCGCCTGTCAGTAACTTTTTACCTTCACTTCATGACACCGAGTTGATCTTGAGACATTGCTGTATACTTGTATTGTATTGGGTTTACAGGATTACCTGCATCACCGCCTTTGCCCCCAGATGCTTCAATGATTGATGGTGGGCCCTACTCCGGCAATGACAATAATGCAAGAACAAATAAACCTCTCGGGGTAGATGTGCAGAAGGGGCAGCATAATCACGGGTTAAGTGGTGGTGCGGTTGCTATTATTGTCCTATCTGCCCTTGTTGCTATTGTTTTATGCTCTGTTGCTGGTTGGATTTGGATAATGAGACACAGAGATCGAGTTGTTCAACCTGCACCCGCTCCACAGGCATTGTTACCATCTGTCGCAAAGTCACCAGGTAATAGTTGATTGCCAACAGTTAATCAGATGTGCTGTCATGATACTTATGCATGGACCAGATCATGCAGAGATTGGTTTTCAAAGGTGGTCCATAAAACAAAAACTCCAGAAGAAGTTGGCCGAATACTTGCACATAACAGGACTATTAATGAAACAAGAGGAATTTCAATTTAGTGCCATTTCAGGAAAGATGAGTCTTATCAGATGTCCCATATTTTAGTAGTAGAATTGACAAGAACATAAACTTGGTTAATATTTTGTTGCAACTTTAGCCTATGATTTCAATTAAGTATTGCAAGATTGGGTCGAGGGGAGTTCCCCCATTCTCACTACGGAGGCCGATGTCTTGCAGTTATGCCAGGGTCTATCCTTGGAAGTGGCCCAAGCTCTGCCTCGTTGTCATTTGGATCTAGCTTACCGACTTACACAGGGTCAGCTAAAACTTTCAGCGTGAGTGACATTGAAAAAGCTACTGATCATTTCAATGAGTCAAGAGTACTTGGCGAAGGTGGCTTTGGGCGTGTATACAGTGGCATTCTTGAAGATGGGACCAAAGTAGCTGTGAAAGTTCTGAAGAGGGAGGATCAACAGGGCGGCCGGGAATTTTTAGCTGAAATTGAGATGCTTAGCCGCCTACATCACAGGAATCTTGTCAAGCTGATTGGTATATGTGCGGAGGAACGTGTCCGCTGCCTTGTGTACGAACTTATTCCAAATGGCAGTGTGGAATCTCATTTGCATGGTAGGTATAGTGTAGATTAATATGCTACTTCTCTCTAGTACTCAACATATTTTTGTCTTGCTCTTCATTCTTCTTCATGAGGTGTAAAGCCAGTGTCCATTTTCCCATGCTTTCAGGAGTTGACAAGGAAGCTGCCCCACTAGATTGGGGTGCTAGGATGAAGATAGCTCTTGGTTCTGCTCGTGGTTTAGCCTATTTGCATGAGGACTCGAGCCCGCGTGTTATACATAGGGACTTCAAGGCCAGCAACATATTATTGGAACATGATTTTACACCCAAAGTGTCGGACTTTGGTTTGGCTCGCACCGCTATGGATGAGGAAAATAGACACATCTCTACACGTGTCATGGGAACCTTCGGGTTAGGAAATTCCTCTCTTGTTCAAATAGTTCCTTTGATTTCCAATCTCATGTTCTTTGGTTAATTCTAATCTGTGTCCGTCATAAATGTGGGTTTAAAGCAGCTTAACATCACTAATTCAAGGTCTCTTAGGACCTAGTCTCTGGTACATCCATCTTTACATCACAAGTTTGAATTCAAACCAAACTTCTTTTTGCTAACTTTCACTGGAATTATTGTCTCATGAAAACTTGTGCAGAAGTATCTGTCAGCTTAAGCAATTTATTCTCCAATCTTTGGCCATTCAGATGTGACCCTTTGAGATTCTAAATCGTCTGCTTTGAGATTATATCTAACCACAACAATGCTAAAATCCTCTTCACATTTGGATTGCATCCAGGTATGTTGCTCCCGAATATGCCATGACAGGGCATCTTCTCGTGAAAAGTGACGTCTACAGTTATGGAGTTGTACTCCTAGAGCTCCTGACAGGAAGAAAGCCAGTCGACATGTCACAACCACCCGGTCAAGAGAACCTGGTCGCCTGGGCTCGTCCGCTACTCACTAGCAGAGAAGGGCTAGAAGCAATTCTAGACCAATCTCTGGGACCTAATGTCCCCTTCGATAGCGTGGCCAAAGTGGCGGCGATCGCTTCGATGTGCGTGCAGCCTGAGGTATCACACCGTCCTTTCATGGGTGAGGTCGTGCAGGCGCTAAAACTAGTCTGTAATGAGTGCGAGTGCGATGAGTCCAGAGAGGCCGGTTCCAGAAGCTCTAGCCGAGAAGACTTGTCCATTGAGTTGGATCCCAGGGCTGGTGCTGGCTCTGGACAGTCAGAGCATCATTCTTTGCAAGGCCGATACTCGGATCCGGACTACGATTCTGTCAATAATAGCGAGCGAGGAATGTTGGTTTCAGATTTTCTCGGCACATCAGCAGGGTACACAAGGCCCATCTCAGGTCCCTTGCGGAGGTATTCGAGCTCGGGTCCTATGAGAGCGGGAAGAGGAAGGCATTTTGGGAGAGACTGAGAAGATTGTCCGGGGGCAGCGCGAGTGAACACGGCTCCTTTCTGGGGTTATGGCCAGGTTCCAACTGAGGGAGGTTTCTTAGGTGACAAGAATCGACTCAAGTTCCATCCTTTACGATTTTTTTGTTCTTGAAATTTTGCGGATCAACCAGCATGGCGGTCCTCCACTCCCAACAACGGCTCGCATCAGCTGGCGATCACAAAACAGGAGAACCGGCCGGTGCGAACCGACAGCCCGGTGTAAATGCTCGGGACTGACGGGATGTCATCAGACCGACCGTGATAAGCCATGCGAAGGAGGAGCTGCTACAGATCAAGCTTTTCGCTGAGGCCGCGAATGCAGGGTTATGGTGCTTATGGAGGGGAAGGACTTGTTTGATTCAGTGTAAATTTCTTCTGTTGACTTGTAACTGGAGAGAGAAAAGATCGCTGGAATGAATAGCTTCAACTGCTGAAATGTACAGAACGTTAACCGCATCTTGTCAATGAGCTCCTGAATGGAAAGAGGTCATGTTGAGTCAGTGTAATATCTTGTTGTCACCTATCTAAATGGGTCATAAACCATTTCAATCTTTCTTGCCTTCACTCAATTTCGTGCTTGCTCGTTCCGCAACTCTCCTCTAAGTTGGGGTATGTTTTTCTAGATTGGGTTAAATATAGAAGTGTTTTAGCAATGCGGATCAGGTCAAGAATAAACTACTAAATTTGTATTGTATGGAAATTGGTTAAAAATGATTAAATTGATCGATTTGGATTGGATCACTTTCATCCTAACTCGATCCATCCAGTTGATGGGTCTAATTTTGTTGAAGGTTTGCGAGTATCAAATAAAAATAAATTTTCAAGAGGATTTAATCACGACAAGATTCGAGATGATCAAATTTTAGAAACCTGGCATTGTATAAGGTATAAGTCATGTGATGGATTGCAATTGCAATATAGGCAAAAGCTTAAAACCTCGATCGGTCGAGCTGCCAACATCTTGCTAGGAAATGCTTCTGATATGTTCACGCCCTAGAATATTTTCATTTAAATGAAATACTGCAAAGTTTCTTCAATTGGATCATCCAGTCTAAGCTAAAAAGTTGTTAACTTTGCATCGGATGCTCTATACATTGTTGATAGTATTGTGTGATATATCGGGTTAATTTTTTAATATATAAAAATGTCAGCAAATAATTTGTCTTTTGAAAAAAATGCAGAGTATATGTTAAATTTAATTTCTTTAAAAAAGAAAAATGTAATTTTTGGGTATTGATAAAATATCTTTTAAATATATATTAAATTTTCAGTAAATGAGCTCAGGCCCATGCCAAAAGCTTGGGCCATTAGACGGATCGAGCCCAAGCCCACCTTTCTTCTCAGCTTTTTATGTCCATAGTCTCCAAGACTGGAAGACGGCTTTCTCACTGCAATCGAACTCGAAGAGAAGCGGCTTGACGCAGACCGACGACGACCTCCGAGCTTCAGCGACGACGATGGTGAGACTCTCTCTCTCTCGCTCGCTTCTTTGAAACCCTAGAACTCCGTCTCCGTCCGATGCTCGCCCCGGCTGATTTCCGTCCTCTCTTTTTTGCGGTTTCTTCCGTTTCTCGATCTCGCAGGCGCCACCGAGAGCAATCGCCAGCCCGGTTCCGGACTCGCTGTACCCGACCCTGGCCTTCCTCATGCTCGCGATCGGCCTCGTCTTCACCGCCACGTTCTTCATGTGAGCTCCCGATCTGGCCTCCGCATGCTAATTTCAGTCCTTTTTTTTTTTTTTTTTTTTTATGTCTTTTCCTTTTTTGGCTTTTGGAGTTCTTGAGTCTTCGGAGATGTTGCTTCCGCTTGCTCGCTTGCTCGGTGAAGCTTTTTGGCTGCCTGAGCGTCGCGTTCTCGGGAATTAGGATTCGGAGTGCGGTTTCGAGAGGTCTGGGACTCGTTGACTGGTCTCGGTGTTTCGGCGGATCGGATCGGATCGGGGTTTGATCGCCGGCGCATTTCGTGTCGTGGTTAGGAAGACTGGAGGTGATTGTTGATGGTATCAGATGGAATTTCGTTAACAATTGGGGGGGATGCGAACGATGTGGTTGGTTCGGTTGTTTTGGTGATCTGGAACCCGATTCTCTGTCTTGCATTGCGGCGTTGCATTTTCGTTGCTGCATTTCATGCTCTTAGGGTAAAGATGTAAGCTTGTGGGCTATTTGATGGGATATTGTTATATCCATGATGCTTGGAACTTGATATTCACTTTGGAAGCTCTTAAAATCATCATTAGGGAGAAAAATGATAGTCCATTTTGTTAAAAGGCGCATTGTAGGCATGGACGTTCATGGTTCTATATTTTGTTGCGAGTTGTGATGTAACAGGCGAGAGGATATTGATGAAGTGATGCAAATCTCTATCGGTACAGTTGCTGCATATTTAGGATGGTTTCTCGTCTCTTTTCTTTGTCTCTGACTTTGTTCCCTCCAGCCTAATAACTTCCATTGTTCTACAACTCAAGAGTCATGACTCATGAGTTATGCTGTTGTTTACCTCCACTTTCACTGGAGAAAGGATATGAAACATCAATCGAAATTAAGGATTTGCTTTCTTAGTTTTCGGACAGTGAATCTTCCTTTAAGAGTGGACTATCTCTCTCTCGTTCTCCCGCGTTAGATATGCACTAGGAAAGAGATTTTTCAGTTGATAGTATTCCAATTCTTTCACTTTCTTTGATGTGTTACAACGGGAGTGATGGCCCCAGGTCAGCTTGTGAATTGTCCATTATTGACTCTGTGGATTTGGATTTGGAGAGAGATGAGCATTAGGGGACTTATTGGGTTCTGGCCATTGTGGGAGACTTTTCTAAACTGAACTGTGCTATTGAGTTCTTGGCTGATTTGGCATATTTTCATCATGGCAAAATGTTAATTAGCCAAATGACTGGTAACATAATTGGTGCTCGATGTCAATTGAATAGCCATTGTATTAACTGATAAATGTTCAAAATGGTCCAGTTTTGTAGCAGCACTCAGACCATTTTTGTGTTTCTGCCCCTGCAACTGCTTTCTTGAGCCTGATATACTTTCTCTTTGCAGTTATGAGACAACCTCCTCAAGACGGAACCTCAGCCTTGTCAAGGAGGTGACTACTGGGGCAGTGGCATCTGTCTTCCTGGTACATTTTGCTTCTTTTGTTATCACCTGTACATGCTCATACATGCTTGTACAATCGTGAGCCTCAATTCAGATCAATACATTTGCATGCACGAGAGTGCATTTGAGCTTTACCATTCTGTTTCTGATTTTCCCTTTCTGGTGCAGGGATTCGGGTCCTTATTTCTTCTTCTCTCATCGGGCGTTTATGTTTGATTCTCAAGCTACTTAGATTGAGTTATTTTCTGTTACCTGACTGGATATAGTTATGCATAATGGACAATGTCCTCGAGAATGCTGGGAACAATTTTGGCAGACTTAATCAGGGAGGTTTTTATTGGTAGAACGAGGTAGTGGTTTTCGAATCCAGTGCTGTTTTCCTCTTGTTGTTTCACAGATTCTTGCTATGATTTAATGCCTCGCCCCTCACAAGTCAATGACCTTCCATGGTTACCGAAATATATCTGAATGCTCGACGTGGTTTATGGAACTTAATGAGTCTTGTTGCAATCTTGTGGTCGGTTCACAATCTTACGACACAAGCTAGGCGAACAAGCGTTGTGTATGTGAAAAACTCAGGAAGACCGGAATGCCTTGGCGCAAAGTTTCTGCAGAGAAGCCTGTAAAGCGGCGCATTCTATTTCTTATGTTCTGATCTAATGGCAATGACGATTCCCATAATTTTGCTCCATGATTGATGAGTCGGCGTCATGCAATTACGAGCCGGCCATCTGGCAAAACCGTGGTGGCCAATTTGCTAGGATCGTCATCCAGACAAGTTGGGTTCACATGTTGATGTGTAAAATCGACTCGCCATCGTGAGTTATTACTAATTCCTAAGCTTGGCTCGAAGAAACTGGTAGCGAGTTTAAGTTTGATTCGGCTCGATTCAACTTGTAGACGGATGTGCGTTATAAGGTGGGAAGTTTGAACTTAAATTCCCAAAATGCAATGACGTGGGTGTGCACGAGATAATCTATATGGACCAAGCCAGAGAGATGTTTGCATATTTACTCGCACAGTCCAATATAGGGGAGAAAGCTTAAACAGCCGTCGACCGGCAAATTAAATTTTTTTGGTTTGCCATATCATTTTCATCTTTTCCCTAAAAAATATGCGCTAATCTGTAACTTAATTCATGAAAAATTGTGCCACTTTTTCACCGGTGATAAGCTCGGGAGGTTCGTCGAGACAAGTTTTGGAGGGCAATTTGAAACGAAGTCCACAAATCGACACCAATTTTTTTTTTTGAGCAAGAAATCGACACCAATTTAAAAGGAAAGAAAATTATTAAATTCGACGGTCCAAATTAACCCGAATTTTCGAAAAAAGAAAAAGAAAAAAGACAAAGACGGACGACGATTCATTTTTTATTATTTTGAATTTTACTTTTTTGACCTCGATTTCTCCGTTCAAATACGGGAAGACTTTCTCTTTAACTCTTCCAGTCCGATTCACTGCCTAACTACTACCCGACCGGGAGCAACCGAAGCGCACGGTGCCGGTCGAGCGCTCTCTCTCGTCGGCGATGGAGCCGCAGCCGCAGGCCCCGAAGAAGCGCGGCCGGAAGCCGAAGCCGAAGGAGGACAAGAAGGAGGAGCAGCTTCACCAGCCGCCGCCGCCGCCGCCGCCGCAGCAGCAGCAGCAGGCGGCTCCGGCGCCGGCGCCGGCCGCCAGGTCGTCGGCGGCGTCGGGGTCGGCGGGGGGCCGGGACCGGAGGCCGCAGCAGCAGCAGCACGCGGTCGACGAGAAGTACGCGCGGTGGAAGTCCCTCGTCCCCGTCCTCTACGACTGGCTCGCCAACCACAACCTCCTCTGGCCTTCTCTCTCTTGCCGGTAACTTCGAAAACGGCCTCCCGCTCCGTCAGCTGTTTCCGGTTGGCGCCGGCGGAAATCTAGGGTTTCTTTTCTTTTTCTTGGGAGGTTTTGCTTGGGTAAAGTGGCGCGGATGTTGAATTTTCGGAGGTTTTGAAGTATTGCGAGTGCCGTGTTGATAGGTCTAGGTAGGTGCAGGGTTGATTTAGGGTTTTAGGGTTTTGGTACGCGTGACCTTCTCTCTTGTGCCGGTCCGGAACTGCATTTTGGTTTCTTGCGAGTTTGGTGGTGCCTGTGGATTTGTAGGTTTGGTTTGGAGGAGTTGTCTTGGAAATGCTGGATTTTGGAGGTCCGTTGTGCTGGGTCGAGGTGTGCTAGGGTATATGTGGCTGCTAGTTTGTGCCAGGCCTCCTAGGTTTTTGGGGGAAGGTGTTGGTGATCCTTTGAGTGTTAAGGAGAAGCTTGTGGGTACTGATCAAAGGCTTTGTTCATTTTTCTTGATGCGTTGGCTTGGCAAGGTTCTTTATTTTGCGGATTGTTTTTTTTATAGGTGGATTTGAATTTGGCAATGACTGACATCATGCAGGTGGGGCCCACAACTCGAGCAAGCGACTTATAAGAATCGGCAGCGGCTCTACATTTCTGAGCAGGTAATGAGCGATGATGATCTAGTGTAGAAGTCTAAAGTTGTGTGATGCCGTTTGTCACATACTTAATCTAGTGGTTTCAATAGTAATAAGGAGGACCTGTAACTAAAATTCACCAGTTAATAAACTGGTGAGGACTTTTATATGGTTGTGTTATAATAGTTGAACATTTCTTGCTGCCTGCACATGTTGGATTAATGTTTGTAAAAACAACTTACCTTGGTAGTACAGCAGCTGACAAATTCTGTTGTTATGGGAAAATTAAGTTTACATGAAAATCTAGAGAACGATAGTAATTGTTGTCAAACCCTCATATCATTTTTAGAGTTCAACAAGCTGGATGCATGAGCACAAGCATTTTTCTTGGTTGAAGTTGAGCTAATTAGTTTTTCTACTGAAAATCTCAGCTGCCACAATTGACACAAGATTTTATTCATGACTTTGATATGAATTTGGCATTTTAATATTTAGTACTATTTCGAATTCAGTGCTGATGTACATCACTAATATTGACTTAAGAGAGGAGACTTATTTGTTTTTGGTTTGAAGTTGTTTTGAAGTTAAAACAACCTTAAATTTTTTATCTACATCTTGTTGCTCCTTTGTTGGCAAATAGATGAAACTGGAGTTGTTCTTTATTTGTGCTTTCTCTATTGCTTCATTAATCTCTTTCTTTTTGTTCTCAGACTGATGGCAGTGTTCCAAATACTTTGGTGATAGCAAACTGTGAAGTTGTGAAACCTAGAGTTGCGGCTGCAGAGCACGTGTCCCAGGTCATTTGCAGACACATGATGGAGTTGTTGTTTATCTATTTTTCTGTATGTCATCCTTGTTGACTTTAACAATGTGGTGTTTAATCTCTGCATACTTGATTTTCAGTTTAATGAGGAAGCTCGCTCTCCCTTCATAAGGAAGTACAAGACAATTATACATCCTGGAGAGGTAACTCTCATTTCTCGCTGGGCAAGCTCCTAATCAAACAGAAACATTCACAATCAGACTACACAAAATCTTTGCTTTTTTATTTTAAAAAATTTGAGACCTTGATGATCTTTCTACTTTGTTTTTAGTCCAAACTCTGATCTAGTTCTCTTTCACTTATTATCTTTGAGCAAATATATGAAATTGTTATGTGCCAACTCACCTTTACCTTTTGCTTCTCTATCTTAAAATGTTTGATTATCAGTTTTTACTTTATGATGTGCATGGTTTTTATCTATGTTGATCATGGATTATTGTACTTCAGGTTAACAGAATCAGGGAACTTCCTCAGAATCCCAATATTGTGGCAACTCACACTGACAGCCCAGATGTAGGTTAATTATGAGATTTTTCTCATGCTTTTACTGGGATTCGTGGGATCTACAAAATTTCATGGCTCTTTAATCTGCTTAGTGCTTCCAATGTTATTTGGAATTTAGGTTCTCATTTGGGACGTGGAATCTCAGCCTAACCGGCATGCTGTCTATGGAGCTACAGCTTCTCGTCCAAATCTGGTTTGTTCATGATCAGACTCAATGCATCTTCCAGTATTGACACATTTTTAGATTTTTTTTTTTTAGTTCATTTGCCAATTATTGGTAGCTCCCGGAAAAAAATTCCTATGGTGCGTTTGGAAGGAAAAATGAAAACAGTCATGCTGCTTACTGTTGTAAGGTCAATTAATCGGTCCCTTGTGCAAGTTGCATTTGAAACTTGTAATTTGGTCTGTGCATGTAGAACTATATTTTCACAGTTAGAGAGGATGATTGTGAGATGCTGAATACAGAGGTCATGAAGATCCTAAGAACTTGTAGTAACACTTGTTTATTCAGTAATGTAATTGATCTTGTTTGTACTAACAAGAAACTTATCTTATGCTCGGATCCCATCCCTTAAGGCATCCACCTCAGCTTCCCATATCAGTTATCCTCCTTGTATTCCCAAACCTTCAATCACCATTTTCAGTTTTGCATTGGATTTGAAGTTGCATCTCCAAGCTACATATGATTTACTAAGTTGCCATTTTCTTGCCCAAATTACCCTGTCCTCAGCATTATCATTTTGCGGGTGTAGATTTCGGGTGTGCATGATGACAAATAGGTCTTTTTTAAGTTGGTGGGCTGCAAAATGTAAAGTTTTGAAATGTGATGAGGGTATTCGATATGGAGAGCAAGTTGAAGTTGAAGGTGGTTTTGCAATCTTCCCAAAAAAAAATCAGTTTATGTCTCAGAGTTGCAATAATTTCTGAAGGCAAGATCTCATCTGCCTTCACGAACTTATAGTAACTTGATAGATGTCCTGAGCTTCACATTTCTTGAAATGTTCTATTGCACCAGCTGATTTGCCAGGCTTCAGCAAAGCTTATAGTTCCATGCTGACCCAGATGTTTGCATCTCTTTTATTATCTGCCCTTTTGGCTTTTTTGGCAGATTTTAACTGGACATCAAGAGAATGCTGAATTTGCCCTTGCAATGTGTCCAGCTGAACCCTTTGTTCTCTCTGGAGGTAGGATATTATGGGTTTGATAATGTTAGTCAAGGATTGGAGTTTTCAGTATTTGTGGACTGTCAGTAAGAGAAAATTCATTTAGGAAGGACTATGACTATGCATACTGAACCAATTGGCAAAGAAACAGTTTTAAAGAGCAGAATTTGCATGGAAAAAAGAAGGTGCTGTGGAGAGTAGAATGGCATTTCCCTTGTTACCTTTTCTTTTCTTTCTTTTTCTTTGTTTTTTCCATATAATTTACAGGAAGCTGCCTAATATTATTTTGTTGGTAATTTTATGATCTGCTTAATTTGAAACTTGGATGACATATTCAAGTAATTACTTTTGTTACCATTTGCATGAATGAGTGCATTTCTTGTACCTGCAGTTACATTAATTTGGTTAACTGCAAAGAACATAATAAATGCCTTTTTCATAGGGAAGGATAAGACGGTGGTTTTGTGGAGTATCCAAGACCATATAACAGCATCTGCAACAGATCAAACGACAAATAAATCTCCAGGATCTGGAGGATCCATCATTAAGAAGACTGGGGAAGGTAACGAGGAAACTGGAAATGGCCCTTCTGTTGGACCACGAGGAATCTACTGTGGACATGAGGATACTGTTGAAGATGTGGCTTTTTGTCCATCCACGTAAGTAGCACAGGAGGAAATATGGGGCAGAACCTGATAGATATGTTTACTGTGAGATTTGAATTTGAAATTTTAGTTGCTATAGATGGACATGAGGTCTTCGTTGTCTGATGGTATTTTTTGTCTTCTGAAGTGCACAGGAATTTTGTAGCGTTGGTGATGATTCATGCCTTATATTGTGGGATGCACGTGTTGGCACCAATCCCGTTGCTAAGGTTTGTGTATTATGTCTCCCTTCATCCTTGCCCTCTATTCTTATGATTTTATTTTGTTTGTGTTCCCTACCTGCGTTTATCTATGCTTGATTTCAGTAATTATGATATCGCATCTTTTGTCTTGTACTAGAGTGAGGCAGCATGTTTAACCAACTTCCTCGTTCAGTCTATCTGTCCCCTTCACCCCAGTCTCTCTGCATGTGCGCATGCGCTTGTGAAGAACGAGTTATATTCTCTATTTCACCTCGTTAGATTTGGAAATGAGCCAACCAGCTTAGAAGTGTCGACTAAGTCAGTGCAATAAATATATGATGATAGAGCTGTAATATAAGGTAGTTAGATAAAAGAATTAGGCTTTTTCCCCCACTTTGGTCCAGCATACAGGCTAATAAATGAAGGGACTCAGAAGTTTGGACATGTCAATTGTGTTAAATGCCATGTCCTGGACCGTGCCATGGTGTATGTGCTAACTAATTCCCTCTCGTTTGTGTATGTGATGCAGCACATTAACAGCATCCAAATGGATTTATACCATGAAATTTTTTTTTGCCTCATTATCCAGTTGATGGTGTTGTGTGCATCTCTGCATTTCCATTCTTGTTGACCTTTGTCTGGACTGAAGTTTTCTTCGTAATATTCAATTGCTATTGCTTATGATGATATATGCTTTTCTTTTTCCCTGATTCTGATGTTATATGTTGGCTGCCTCATTTATTGTTGAATCAGGTCGAGAAGGCACATAATGGTGACCTCCATTGTGTGGACTGGAATCCCCATGACAACAACCTAATCTTAACCGGGTATGCTCCTGTGTCAAGTTTCTGATCATGTGGTTTACTTCTAGAACTAATTATGGATCAAGTCGACAAGTTTATGCTTTGTATTGATTCGATGATGACATAGTTTTTTTCTTTGAAATATATTGTACGTTTTCCTAGGTCGGCAGATAACTCTGTTAACATGTTTGATCGGCGAAATCTCACTTCTAATGGAGTTGGTTCACCAGTCTACAAGTTTGAGGGGCATAAGGCAGCTGTTCTTTGTGTGCAGGTGGCCATGGATTTTTCTTCTCTTCTATTGTCATAGAAATAGCTTTTTGATATAAATATGTTCTCTGTAAAAGATTGCTTTGTAGTACTTACTGTGCTTGATTTTCATGCATATTCTAGTGGTCTCCAGACAAGCCTTCTGTCTTTGGGAGTTCTGCTGAAGACGGTCTCTTGAACATTTGGGATTATGAGAGGGTAAGGCAATTTGTCTTTTTGTCTTGCCAGGCTAGCTTTCGCAATATCTGCATGTTTTGTGCCTCTTGCGGAGTTTGATCCATTGGCTTTATATAAAATTGAATTTAGCGATTCTTTACTTTTGTGTGGAGTATATATGGGGCTTTTGTACTGAAATTTTGTCTTGCAGGTTGATAAAAAGGTTGACAAGGCTCCAAATGCTCCTGCGGGATTGTTTTTCCAGCATGCTGGTCACAGGTGAATTAAGCTTTAGAATGTCAAATAATAGTGTGATCTAAGTCCAACCTAAGTAGTATTTCCTTGTCCGATTTTGAAGCTTTGACTTAGGATTTGTACTTGGTGTGCTATCATTCTTTTATTTTATTTTCCCCAATTCAGAAAGTCTAGTCTAACCCATTAGTCATTTCTTTCTTTGCTTTTATGTTGTTCTTTTGTTTCTTGTTTTGTTTTGTTTTTTGTTTTTTTTTGGGTTGGAGCTTCCTTTATAATCAGGTGGCGGGGAAAAACTCAATAGTAAAGAGATGTTTAAAGAAAAATATACTATGTTGTCGGTAGTTTGTTGCTTCATTCTTTGCCCAGACTCCTGCCTTCACCAATGATGTCTAATTATCAGGGCGCTTCCAAGTTCCGTCACTATCTATATCTGTCTGTCAGCTGTATGTTCTTATATCAATAAGGCACATTTGCTTCGAATGAGATTCTATTTAAAGTCGAGGGCTCCGGTTGATTTAGTTTTGGGGCGTATTGTTAAGTCATCCGACTTGAGGGTAACATAAATGAGCGGTTTGATGTGAAAGCTACCATGGGATTTTATGAGGTGGCTGGTTTGATGAGGATGTTAGAAGGAAATGTTCTGTAAAACAAACGAACTTTTATCCAGCTTCTTGTTTATCTAATCTTTTCACCTAATGCCTTGAGTGGGCCATTCGTAATTAACATAAGTGCCTTCCTGCTGTGTCATCCAGGGACAAAATTGTCGACTTCCACTGGAACGCAGCTGATCCATGGACTATGGTAAGCGTATCTGATGACTGTGATACTGCTGGAGGAGGTGGTACATTGCAGGTACACTCGTTGTTTGGCCATCATCTCATCAGACACATTTTGGCTTTTTAGTAGTATTATCGATTGGAGGTACTCAGTGAACATGTCCATCTCTGCAGATATGGCGAATGAGCGATCTGATCTACAGGCCGGAAGAAGAGGTTTTGGCTGAGCTGGAGAATTTCAAGGCGCATGTACTGGAATGCTCGAAGGCATGAGAGCGCCTCGAGAGAACAGGCCCTCCGGGTCTCAAAACACTAACTAGACAAAGCGGGTTTTTGCTGGCTGTTGCTGCTGTAAAATCTGTAGGGACTTAGACATGGTTTAAACTCATCCGTGAGCGCCAGGACTCCCCTCTTACGCAGATGGTGAACTGAAGCTGGTTCCAAGATCGGCATATGTAGGTGGTAGAGGTGTGGATATTGCATAGACCGAACCTTAGCAGGTCCGCATTCTCGAGTGAGAAACAGATATAAATTTTAAGGGGGTTACCAGATGCATGACATTCCGTCCACTTTGTTTCACATGTCTTAGCCTTCGCTTAGCTCCACGAGCAAGTCTTCTTTCCATCTAGTCAGGGAACTAGATGGTTAGAGCTCGGCGATTCTTTCCTCGCTTTTCCGGTGATGATCCGGCGGCGTAATTTCGGCACCTGATTCCCGGTTCGGGCTTGAGTTAGTTCCTGCACGGATTGAAACATTCTTCCTTAGCCACAGCGGCTCATTTTAGGGAAAAGACGAGAGTCCCGCCGTTCAAACTGGGAGGGGCTATAGACGAATTCATTTGGCCTGTTGGTAGGTCCTAGCGAGGGGGCGACTCGTGAGGCATATTCCGCACGCGCGTCACGTGCCAGCTTGCATGCCTAGTCGTACGGTCGTACCTCGCGAATCCCAACGCCACGTTTTTCCCTACCCTCCTGAGCCTGTCCTTTTTGCCCGTTTAGATGGAAAGATCAGGGATACGACTGCCACCGACTGCCACCGCCTGTCCTTTTTGCGTTCTCTCTTTCGGCTTTTGGGACCACCAAAATCCCTGTCCCTCCAAAAGCGTAATCACGGACATTATCTCGACGCGTCTCCTGGTTGGGGACCGTGTAGGTTCTAAGGTGAATAGAAATGCACGTCGTATATACATCCCGTGCCGTCTGGCGTTGCCCCCGTCGGTCGGCGGGTCGGCTCCTCGTCATCAGTCGTTGGAAGAGCTCGATGAGTAGGCGGTGGTCCTTTTCCATGTTGGATTTGAACGACGAGGACGGCCGGCCTCTCTTCGCCGACGGTGGAACAACTTTTGAGATCCGCGCGATTTGACTGTTGCTTAAAACGACGTCTTTCAATGCAACCCTTTTCATTATTGTTTTGGCTTCTATACAGTATCTTTCGCTTTTTTTGAAATTCTGAAAGGAGAAGTTTCAAATTTTTATCGAAGCAAAGTCCGGAGGGAGGTTCTTAAAATAACCGCGGCCGAATCGTATAGGACAAAAAGATGGCCTTCCTTCTGGCGAAACAGTGTACTGTGGTACTTTTCCGTAGACGGAGAGGTAGCCGTGTAGGCAAGCGGCAATGTCGCGGTCAGTACTTGCAAAAAAAGCAGCGCAAGCAAAAACCCGATTCGCCTCTGCATTTGCCGGACCAATTTCGCCATCCGTCCCTCTTGCTCGATTACGAAGATTTCATGTTCGAAAAATGGATCGATCTCCTGTTTGCAAGGAAATCGATCCGTTCTCACAGTCGAAGTATACCATGTTGCCTCGTGTCAGCATGCTAGTTCGAGTCATGTGTTCGAATCAGAAATTGCAACTCAAATGCAACTGATTACAGAAACCTGGCTAGATATCGACAAGAATAAAAATTTCTATTGATGATCGTGTTATTTTTTAAAGTTTAGATGGTATTTTATCCCGTATGTTTCCTTTTAATTTAATGGGATCTTCACACCAAATCCTCCTAATGCACGAAAATGATGCTTCACCTCATTAGAGAAGACCCAATTTCCCCAACTTCTCTATTTTTTATTATTTATTTTAACAAAAAAAGATATGCAGATGCACCGTCAGCTCACCTAATAAATACATTTCATGTGCACCAAATCTTTTTTTTTTTTTAGTTATCATGAAGAAGCCCTTTTATTTACTTTTGTGGCAAAGCATAGACACGGGTCGAATATATCGGCCGATAAATATCATACGATGCTGACAATGTAAGTACAATTTCTTGTTGTCTCCTTGCTTCCTTATCCGGCATAGTTTATAGATCAAAAGATTTCGTTAATTGTTTACAAATTTATTAGGTATCGATACATGCATTGAATTATTATTAGCATATTCACGATTCTAGATGGAAGTTCGTTTTTATTTTGCCCCGCATTACCGCGTTGCTTGATGGCCAAGGAGTGATCTTATTATATTCATCTCTATCCAATGACAAAATGGGAAAAATACGCAATAAAAAGAAGAAAAGGATAAAGAAAGGAAATGACGCATACATGCCAAGGAATCCATTCGGCATTGGTTGGTAATGAGCATATATGGAATGCAGCCACCTCACCTCCCCATCTCCCTGCCCGACACGTGGTTTCCTGAAATGCCACCTTTTTTTTTCTCTTTTCCTTTAACTCAGTCTATTTCCTCTTTATTTTTCTTAAATAAACATTAAAAATCTAGGATTGACATATATGAAAATCGGACCCCTTTTATCTTCCTTCAAAAGGGATTAGTTTCTAATCCAGCATGGGCAATTCGTGGTGCCGTGTCATTATGTTTGTATCCGAGTTAGCTCGATTGCTGAAAAATAACTCAAGAATCGAAAAACTCACACAAAAAGGCCAAAAAAAAAAATCAGGCTTCATCATTTTTCCCTTTCTTTGAATTTTTCACCTTGTAAAAGTGAGAAATATCAGGCTTCATCATTTTTTCCTTTTTTTGAAATTTTTTCACCTAATTTTCTAAAAGTGCGAAATCCCCCTATTTTCGTCCTTAGCGGTGGGCCCCACTCAGTCTGAGGTGGCATCGTCTTCCCAGGTCGGCAGAGCCTCTCTCTCTCTCTCTCTCTCTCTCTCTTCCTGCAACACCTCGCGACAAATCCTGCAAACGTCCTCTCCCTCCCCTCCCTATATTTATACACTCTCCATTGCAAAAAGCGCATGCACAGTTTCTCTCTCTATCACTCTCTCTTTCTCTCTCTAACGTTCTCGCATGGAGGAGGCGCGCAAGAGGCGAGCCGACCAGGCGGCGGACGGCGGCGAGGAGGGGGCTCCGCCGCGAAGAAGCTGAAGCCGGACGAGGCAAGCGCGGAGCCCCAGGACGATGACTGGATATCGGCGTGGCTGGCGCTCGACGACGACGCGGTCTCCGAGCTCCTGGACCTCCTCGACCCCGCCGAGTCCTCGCCCTCGCCGTCGTCGGTGGCGGGGGGCGACGGCTTCAAGTTCAAGGTGAGGTTCATCGACGACCCCTACGCGTCGCCGCTGGTGTTCCAGTCGTCCTCGTCGTTCGTGACCATCAACGGCAACGAGGAGAGCTGCGGGTCGTCCTTCTCGGAGTCGGAGTCCACGGTGATGGCCAGCATCGACACGCGCGGCATCGGCGCGCTCCCGGGCGCGGGGGGCGAAGTGGGTCGGGCCCGGGTGGGGCCGGCGGCGGCGGAGGAGGAGGGGGAGGGGGAGGGAGGCGCGTGGGCGGCGAAGGGCTCCGGGGACGCGCGTGGGTGCGGTCTGTTTGGTGCGGACGGTGATGATGATGATGATGCTGCTGCTGTTGTTGTTGCAGGGTTTCTGGGTGGTGAGGAGGAGATGCTTTTGACTGGACTGAAGTAAATGCAGGATGCAAGTGGATGGTGGACTTTTTTAGGGTTTAGGCTGTTTTGGGTTTCTTTTTTCTGGGTGGGCTTTTCCTTGTTTAGGGTTTTTCTCTAGGGGTTTTAATACTGTGAATAGAGAAGGAAGAGGTGGTATAGAGTACAGAGAAACTAGGATACAGAGGAAAGTGGGGAGGAGGAGGAGGAGGAGGAGGAGACTTTGTGGTTTATTCGTTTGGGGTCCTTCTTGGGAAGTGGTGGGATGCAGGTAGAGAGAGAAAGAGAGGGGAGAGAGAGAGAGACTTTCCTTTCCCTTTTTGTTTTGTCTTACTTGTGGAATGGGAAAAGAGGGTGGACAGAAATGGGAAGATGGAAAGTGCAAATTGAAGCCTTTTTTTTATGTGTAAAGTTAATTTGCTCTGCTGCAGCTTCTGTGCTGGTTTTGGCAAATTTGCATTGCCATGCTGTTTTTTTGTCTCTTCTTCTCTTCTTGGGGGTTGGATGTTTTGGGCTGGCTGGGGTTTAATACAAGAGTCTTCTAACTCCTTTGATTAATTTCCCCATCTCTTCATTTTAGGAGCATTGATGATGAGGAGTGGGGGAGATCAATTAGAAGAGTGAAGTTACAAAAACCATTAAAAAAAAGAACAAGAAAAAAATCGTGCCTTTTGTTTGGCATTATCTTGGCTTAAAGTTGTTTTTTTTGCCATGAATTTGTGATTAATGCGGATTTCCTATCTACCATTGCCTAACACATGGAGAGTTCTTGTTTCGACTTTTATTATCCTATAACATGATGCGACATATCACTAGTGGATCGGAAGTTAGGTGGTGTCTTTCGAGATGTAAATAAAATTTATCATTATAGGAAAGAAAGGAATTATGTAGCTGAATGATAGGTGGGTCGAATAATGTTGGGGGGTTTATAATCTTTAGGTGTACGGTGGCGGTCTTGTCCCTTTCTCTTTTGATGTTCGATTTTTCTCTTTCTGCTTTTGTTCAAATCTTTTGATGTTGATAACAAGTGAATAATTTAGCACTCTTTTTTTTCTTATATTGGTGGGCCCCACTCGACGTGATTTCGATGTACGGCCCTTTTTGGGATCCGGCTGGCCCCACCAGCCGCGTTCCGCCACGTGTCGTCAGAAGAATTCATTGCGCTTTTTTTCGAAAATTTGAATAACAAAATTTTATTTCTGGAAAAGATATAAATGTAGGGATGACATTCCACAAAATTCAGTCCAAGTCAACGTTATTTCCTATGTGAATAATTCTGGATGTACAAGTTGAATAATAAGTTATCAAAAAATGATTATTTATAACACTTAAAATAATTAATCAATGAAAATTATTTTCAACATCAATAATAATTTATATTTAAACATTTTCTTGTATAATGAATTTTTTTATTCATTTATCTTTATAAGCAAAACAAGTGAGCACTTTTTAAAAACAAATAAGAAAATAATGTCTTCAAATTTCGTTAATTTTTTAAAATTTTCTTTTTTTTTGAGTTAATATCTCGAAAAATTCACGTGTAATAAATTTATCAAATTAATTTTTTTATCATTAAAAATTTCAAATTGACACTATGTGATAAATTTTACCCCAATTGACTATAAAAAAAAAAAAATCCTCAAACCCATCTTATAATAATTTATTCAACTAAAATTCAAGTTGGTATACCTCTCTATTAAATTGGATTAATATTACAAAAAATCACAAAAATTGTATAACTGTTACAAATAGAGAGTAAAATCGCAAATTAGTATATCAGTGAATTGTCACGTGTTATTCAACTTAATAATTTGATAGTAAAATTTAAAGGAAACTAACATAGGGTAAATTTATCACATGATTTGGGGTAAATTTGTAAAAAGTCGTAAAAATTTAAATGTTTTAGTGGTCAAAAAATTAATTTGGAGTAAATTTGTCACACGTCCCAATTTGGAGTTTTTCATAGTGTTAATCCTTTTTTTTTTTTTTTCCGTTTTTTATAGTCTTTAAGTATATAGTCATATAAATAGGAGTCAAAAAAAAAAAAAAAAAAAACCGCAACGAAGTGCTGGTCACCTCATTGGGCCGCCTCGAGCCCAGCCCGTCGCAACATCGGAATGGGCCCAGTCTCGAAGCCCACGAAACCAGCTTTAAAGCCCCCATCTTTTGGCGCGAAACGTCGCAGTCAGTCCCTCCATCTCTCCCTCTCGCTCGCTCGCCATGGACGGGAGGAGCTCGCTCCAGGAAATCACGACTCTCTTCGCCTCGCTCGCGTCGCGCCTCGAGACCCTCGACGACGCGGAGGGATCGCCGGAGGGATCGCCGGACGATCTCGAAGCTTAACCGGTCGCTGAACCTCCCCGGCGGCGGCGGCGGCGACGGCGACGGCGACGAGGATGCCGCGGTTCGGTTCCTGGACACCGCCTTGTCCCTCATGTGCTTCAAGGCTCCTCAGGTCAGGACAAATCGAGCGTTTTGATGCTCTTTTTTTTTTTTTTTTTGGTGTTTGTAGTTCTGAGTGTTGAGAGGCGGTGGTGATGCTCTTAGGTGTTCGATTTGGTGGCCGATTACGCGGTGAAGACGATTGCTGCGGTTCTGCACTCGTCGATTAGGTGCGAGGCGGTTGGCTTTCGAAAAGGAGAGGCTTTGCGGATCGGGAGCTCGATTTCGCGGCGCGATTGTGTCGAAGTGGTTGCCGCGTGCGGCGACATCCTCCCAAAACTGCCGAGAGATGGTCTGTTGATTTTTCTCTTTTCCTGTTCTGCTTGGTCTTGTGATTAGTAACCTTGATAGATGCTGGGCTAAAAGAAAAAAAAAAAGGAAATGGAAATGGGGAAAAAACTACTCTTTGCTCGGTTTGATATTTGGGTTTTACTTTGAATAGATCGCGAACTTTGCTCGGTTTGATATCATTACCCTTTCCATAAGAAGAACCATTTTTTAAGTTGAGATGGAAGAAGTGACATCTTTATTTTAGTTTCATTCTGCAAATCTGCTAATTGATCAGTGCGTTTTAATGTGTGAGCTAAGACCTGATGTTTGATTGAAATATTGCAGGAACACTTTCTCATTTACTACTGCATGCTGTCCTGCACGTGGCGGTTTCGGCATCTCACACTCAGTTTTTGTTCCCTTCGACTCCCATTATTGATGTGAAATCAGGTGGCGGGAGAATAATTACGGCTTCAAAGCTTCTTGCCTATCTACCCCGAGGATTTTGTCTTAAAAACGATGAATCACCATTGAGGTACTTTGCTAACAAAGCTGCTATGGACATCGATTTGTGCATTTGTTGATACCATCCTATTGTTCTTGACTTGGCCATCTGTGCACGTGTTCATTAATTGATTTCGAGAACTGCAGTACCCCACGCATGCTTTCCTTAATATAAGAACTTTTCAACTTCTCTTCAATTCTGTTTTTGGGTATATAGGAGGCAAAGGAGTTTCGCTTATATTATTATTTTATTTTATTTTTTTTTGGTGAAGATAAGAGTTTGCTTATATTATGTTTGTATTCTGTCAACCTATTCAGGACCATATCCATCTTAACTTTTAGGTATGATGACCTGTTATCTCAATCTTTGTCTTTTTTTTTTTTTTCCAGGCTGTTATTCTGGTACCTTGATCCAATGATTCTGAGCAATGACATTTCCAAGATTCTGCAAGAAATGATGGAAAGACCTTTCCTTTGTTTGCATAAGGAATTGCATGAGAGGATGTCCTTGCGGAATATTGTTGTTTGCTTGGTACTTTCTCCTGTAATGTTTTTCGAGGCAAAAGCTCTGTTACATAGATGGTTTTTAGAGACGTGAGTTTGTGATCCTTGCATCTCAAGAATTTCATTTTGAAAGTTTTAGCTCTATTTGATAGCAAGTATGCTGTAGCATTCAACTCATGCTCACTATTATCAGGCTCTTATTTGATTTTTCTCATGGCCTATTTGGCAATGTGCCTCGAGATTTCTGCCTACTTTAACTGATTTTTTGTGAATTTTTTGCTTCTGAAAGTATCTGTGTTCAATGTATTGCTATACCTAGTTCCAACATTCTTCTAAAGATAGGCACCTTGACCAAATTTCTTGGACTTTAGCTTTCCCATTGGATGAGTTTTATAAGTTAAATTTGAGCAGATCTGGGCCAGAATGCTCAGGGAAGTTCTGTTGCAGCCTGAAAAATGGAAGATTGCATCTGGCTATGAATGGGCAGATACTAAGCCCATAGAACTTTCTTAGGACCTAGCTTTTTTTTTTTTTTTTTTTCCTTCTAATTGATTTCAACCTCAATTTCCTGCTTTTTCTGGTGAAAACAATCCTTTTGTTAAGTTTATGAAGTTGAAGTGGACTTTTCTGGTGAAGAAACTTCATTTGTTTGTTGTATATTTGTTATGCCACATCTCCTTCAATAAACAGAACCTTGTTTGCCTTTCAGTCAGAAATATTTAATTCTATATGTTTAGTTACATGGAAGATTCTGATGTTTCTCAAATATCTATCATTCATCAACTGAAAATGGTTCAAAATGGCTTTCATGTTTACTATCGTAGATGCTTTACTGATGCCCTTTTCCTCTATTATCTTCTTGATGCCTTTTCTAATTTCACATGCCAAACAGGGGTTTGGCTTTTGTTCTGGAGTTTTCAACTGTATTAGTCGCGGTGATCCTGGATGTAATTTCTAGGCCAATGTGGTGGGGGATATCAATGGAAATGGGAATGAAGCTGCCCTTTTCTGATGCATATTTTCCCTTTCATCGCCAATTACTGAGGTCTTTTATGGGACCTATGTCATGTGCGACACTTTCAAATTTGGTTAATTTTACAAGCAACAAGAGTTCAACTGCGAACTCCAATGCGACAAAGGTGGCAAGGGTAGATCAAAGGTCTATGTGGTGAGTCTCTACTCAAACTTTTTTTCTTTTCGTTAAATTCAGATACAACAATGCCTGAGAAGTGATATTTGTCATTCCCTTGTAGGGCACAGGCAATCAACTTCCCAGTTTGGTTCTATTTTGCTTCCCTCACTCTTCTTTGTGATAAAAGTTTACACACAGATTGCACATTTGGGCAAACCCATACAACTGACCAGATGCATAACATGCAACCATTGTCCTGTCGAACTGCTGCAGCAAGGTACATCGCGTGGATTTTGTGCCCAATCAATATAACTCATCAGGAATCGCTAGTCAATCATTTGATTAAGCTATCAGAGTCTTGGGCTGTGAAAAAATTTTCCTCAGGTGTTTGGGATGAAGGAAGAGCTGTCTTGCAGAAGAAGCTCAAGAAACCCAGGCTTTCTGAGAATAAAGCCAATAATAACTTCAAGGCAGAGCATAATTGCCAAAGCATAGAGAACTGGGTTGAAGATTTCCAAAATGTGTATCAGTGGTATTGCACTCAATTTTTGAACTTTCCTGCACCATGTGAAGGACAATCAATTGATGGGCACCTACCGCAGAGTATGATGTTGAGGGAAATTCCATTAGGTATCTTGATAGGACAGTCGAGTTTTATGGAGGAAGATGTGTGTGATTTGTTGCTACATTATGCCTCAACTGGCAGAATACTTCAGCCAGGGACAATTGAAAGAGTGGGACTGAAACACATGAGAAGCTATTCTGAAGGACCAGTATCGGTTCTATGGAATGATGATTGTGTTAAGGAAGAGGCAATTAGAGGTGCCTGTCTCATCTTTAAGTTAACTGATATTGTTGAGAACATGTCCTCATCAATGTGTGAGACTGAAGAGAGTGAAATAGGCTTTATCTGCCGACTGAAAGAACGGACTGTTGGGTACTTGGTCAAGTGCATCAAGTCACTGATTCAACTGGAAACATTTGAGGGTAAATCTTTGATGCTATTGGATCTACATCAAAGGTTGCTGCAGTGGATGCACAATGGACAAGGACGATTCAAGATTCCCGAAGATCTAGATCATGTCATGCTTGAGTTGGATCATCAAATATTGGCAACACAACTGAATGTAGCAAGGTAGCTGTAAAGTTAAATGTAAAGATGTAGAATGCAATGTCTCTCTCTGTCCTTTTTTTCTTTTCACTGATGAAAGCAAATGTTATTTCTGTGCTGTGTCTATGTGGATTTACATCTAAAGATAATTCTTTACTAAGCTTTGCACAGCGCATTCTACATCTTTAGATGTGGATCGTGAAACTCGTCCAGCAAAACAAATCGAGGACTTGCATGAGAAACTTTATGTATTGTCAGGAAAGCAAGAGACTTGGAAAATCATATTAAGGTTGTGGATAGTGTTTGTGTTTTGGCAGCAGCTTCTCCGTCCGGTCTTAAACTTGGGATTAAGAACTACATTAGGGAAATCAAATGTGTTTAAAAATTCATATAAACTCAGTCTTTTGAAAAGGAAGAATCCACGGTACCTGTTGATCAGGAACCGCAAGGGGACAACGAGAAGCGAAGAATCCACCGATCTCCGATGGCCTTTTTGCTAATTTGCATCTTTTGTCATATTAGTTGGAGCGGTATTTTTATTTTTATTTTTGGTGCACCTCGACAATATCTCTTGTAATTTAAAAAACTACCTCTAACCGCCACAAATACGACGCTAAATAAATAAAAAAAAAAAGTGCTGGGGCTTTTCCTCATAAACCTCTCTTTCCCGCTCTTAACGTTCCAAGTACATTCCCATGCTCTGAATTCAGAGAGAGAGAGAGAGAGAGACTGAACGATCAATATTCAAGATTCGTCCCCACCGATAAAAATACAAGGCTCGCAATTCACGCCATGCCCGAAGGTGAAAGGGGCGACGGACCTGATGAAGAACAGAAGAAGATATTAATCCGTTGGACCGTTCTTGCATTGCGAGTCTTGAAAATTGGTCATGTCATAAGTGGTTGTGTCGCATGAAGCTGGAAGCCGAAGGGGACGACGATGCACCTGATCAGGTGGTATAGAAGAGAAAGGGAGTTGGTTGGCAGTTGGAGTTAATTCTTTTTTTCCTGCGTCCTGCTTTCTTAATCTCTTTTCTACTTTAGGAAGCCAACGTATGTCTAATGATATTGGATGCTGTCTACTGGTACCACGTACGATGACTTGTTTTCTTGAACAATGTTGTTTGCATCCCCCTCGTATGAGATGGATTCTTGTTCTTCAATCTTTAGCACATGAGCACATGTTATTCTTTTCTTTACTAGCTATACAATGAAGATTTAACCATTGTTGTTCAGACTAAAAGGAAATATATATATGTGTGTGTAAGTGTGTGCACGCGCACGTGCACGCTCTTCTTTTTTTCAGCATTGAGTTACCAACAAAAGGCGGGTTTTTTGTCATATGGATGATTGATAGATAGAAATTTATGGCTATACAAATCTTGTACAAGAACTTGTGTTCATTGGTGAGTCTTAATGTGAGTTCTAAGATTTCTTGATATGTGATGGCGTTGCTTTAAAGGATTTTTGTTATTTCGATTTTTGATTCATCCCGTGTTAGATTTGTGTAATACTTGGCAACTTTGTCTTCTGTCTGTCTATATATCTATCGACATTATTATGTAGTCGATTCTTGATTTAGGTGTCAATTCCTTAAAGTTCAGAATATCTTGACGTACACATACCGGAAATCTTTGATTACTATCGTTTCTTGTGATGTACGAAAATTGGTGATCTGAAAATCCTGTCGTTCTAATTGCAGCAAGTCCTTCAAATTGTTTAGATGTCTACTTCAGGGGTCCAGAGAAAGAGACTCCTAGCGCTCCTAGCGTTGGTGGATAAATTTCTGGACTTGAAGTTGATCACATTTCCTGAGCACATATTCACGTCATCTCGCGCAGTGATCTCATGGGGAGGAACTCGATAACGGCATCGCGGGTTGTTTGGAATTGGGTAGAGAATCTCTTGTTGATTGATTTCTAGAATGGCCTGGAAGTTCCTGAAGTTCTCCTATCGTCATGCAGAGGAAATAACTGTTGGGAATAGCAACGGAATCGGCTGTGGTAGGATTACACAGAAGTGGTGTGAATCTTCACAAACTACTGGTATCCGGTGGGCTATAATTCCTAGATCAGGCACGGTCATAGGAAACCAGGCCTTCACTGGTGAGACTCAACTCTCTTGAGATATTTGGGCTTGAACTTCAATGCATTTGATGTTAATGTCATTCCTGCTTCTATTGGATGCTTGGAGAATATGGAGTAAATAGCAGGGCAGTTGCTCAAAATCTAGGAAACTTGTCGTGCTTGCTTGTGATATCTTGATCTTTCATGGGAATTCCAGCGTCTAAATGCAATGTGGATATTTGCTCTAGGCTCTTTGAAGTATCTTTGTTCTATGTAATGAGGACCTCTCTATGGCTGGTTCTGAGTGAATCAAAGGACTATATTCGCTCCGACATCTCTGAATGAGCTGCATCTCTCTTTTGGTGGCCCATCAAATTTCATACCATCGCCTAGCTTCTTGAACTTTGCTTTGCTCACCGTAGCAGATTGCAGCTTCAGAGTTCTCGACACGCTTTTTCCATGGTGGCTGGTGAAACAGCACTGTTAGCACTGATATAAGTTATGGTAATGGACCATACGGACACTACATCTTGATTAAGGACAGCTTTCTGGGTTGGTGGACTTTGGACGTGTCTAGTAATCATCCATTTGGAATGCTATCCGAACGAAAACTTTGCAGAGATAAGCAAAAATTGAAGTACTTAAGTTTGTCAGCCCTCGAGATCTGGCACCTTGCTTTCTCGGATGCTAGCATTTCAAGTCCCATAGTGGAAGCGATGTCGCTTTTACCAGTACACACTTGATCTTCAAGATATGGAATAATAGAAGGCAAGAGAACTAAACAAGAACGTATCAAAAGCAGGAGGTATTGAATTTCAGTTCATCATTACAAGCACTGCATTTCAGTGTCTTTCTTAGAAAGCCAACGAAATGACTGTCCTGCTATCTAGAGACACTCAATCACGACGTCTTTACACTCAAAAGGCTGAGAAATACTACTCCATTGTGTAGCACAAACTACGTATAGTACACCAGCATCTCTCTGCAATTTATTCCCTTAGCTGTATTTCTGTTCATGACTTCAGCAAAATGGTGTGTTAGTATGGCTCGACTTCACACTCGGTCAAAGTCTAGATAGTTGTAACAGCATTCTGTTGTTACTACGTCCTTTCTACTTGGACCAGAGAAATTTGAGTCGGGTTGCCACCCCATTCTTCAAAAATGACCAGTTGATTGCCTGTGGGTTTCAACCATGATCTCGGAATGTGGTACCTGAATTTTAAAAGCTTAATGATAGGTGTTCAAACAAAAGAGAAATTAATTATAAAAAAAAAAGTGCAGCTCAACTTTTCTCACCATCTTTGAGAAGGCTCTCCACAATTACTTCGGCACTTATTCTCATCAAAGTTCCGGCATAAATGCAGCTGCCACAACTGCCACGGGCTGTGTAAGCAGGCCAGTGGCGTCCGATGCTCTGACCATTTATCCATATCTGACCCTTTCCCATGCTGTTCATGTCTAAGGCTAATGGAGCATGTCCCAGGGGAGCATTGAAAGTTGCCTGCAAACAAAGCATAAATTGTTTTTTAGAGGGAAAACCAGACTAGAAATTATGATTAAGTGAAGTTTTTGGGGGTCAATCTTCACCTTGTACCAGGTCAGCGGCTGCTTTTGGGCCAACATTGAACCTTCAAGCCATTCAACTGAGGAACTACCGCTTTGGGTGTGAAGACTCTGAGCTTCGCCCTTGAGACCGACCTGTTCAGGGAAAGCAAATATTCAGGTATTGAGTTTTGATGATGGTGCGCAACAGATTATTCTTGATCTTCTGTGGCATAGTATGACTCATTTCTAAAACTTATATATATCCACTCATCATTACAATTAATTGAGTGAACAGTAAATCCACACTAACCTTTGATTATCAGGACTACTCAACCATCAAAAAAAATTTTGAGCAGAAATGTGCCTTTATTTTATTTTTTGTTTTAACAGGTCCAAATATTGGTTTACTCAACAATGAATCTGCAGTGGTATGGTATTTCTTTTTTCTGAATGTCTTGTTGAAAAGCGACAGAAGAACAAAGGAGCAGCAGACCAAGTAAAGGTACCTTGTAAGACCATTTCCATTTCGACATGTCCCATGTCCCAGAATTGAGACCCCTCAATGTGACTGGCCCAAGGACACCGGTATTCCATGTCTCAAAATGCAGGCCAACATTCTGAACATTCAAAGTAGAAGAGGAGAAAGTACTAATGTTAAGATCCATATATGTATACAGCTTAACAATATCAGGTAATACCAAAATCAACAGGGGAAATACTAACTGGAAGCCCAACTGCTACACTCAATATTGACAGTTTGTTGATGCCAGCCCTCAGCTTCACTTTTTCACTAAATGTTAATTTTGGATTCTCTAATGATCCATATGCTGACCCTGTATTACAGACAGACAATCACCAAAGTAACACACGTTATGCATTGAGATTTCAGGTACTCAAAGGATATTGCATTTTGGGATTTGGCCAGAAATTGATCTACCTGCAAGTTCACCATTGACGAAAACTTGCATTGCATGTCCTGCAGACGAAATGGTGAGCACGGGAGATTGGCCGCTCCTCAGAAACGCTTCGTTAGGACTTATCGTGATGCTGAAAGATTGGAGAAGATCAGAAAAGTAAAACTGTAAGCACATGACAATTCGATATATTGAAGTTTTGATGATGCCCATGAGATGCAAGTCAAAAGCAGCACTCACTCTGTCGTGTACCACAGATAATCTGAAACATCTCTAGTGAGACTAATTTGCTCCAGCAGCCCATCCTTTGTAAAAGTGTCGCCTCCGAAGGCAGAGACAATTTCTTCGACGTATGACTGCCAAGAGAATCCGCCTACTGGCACCATCTTGATCTGAGAAGTTGGTACACTGACCTGTTTGAAAATTGAAGGTGTTTTGTCATCCTTGACCCTAATCTCTTATAAAGGATTGTTTGATGGGCAGTAAGGAAACACGTTAAATTGGAAAGAGTCTACGCAAGATCTCGTGGAACTGAAAGGTCTTTGCCTTACCCTTGCAGTGTTGTAAACAGCAGTTTTGCAGTCCGGAAGAATGCTGATGGACCAAGGGGGCAAGTCATATTGCCCATTTCCAAAATTAACTTTGACAGGATACTTTGTGTCGTAGTTTGCCAGGAAGGCTGCACAACCGCTTCCAGCTTTGAACACGTGAGCCTAAGAAAAATAGAATTTGACAGGTAAAAGCTTAATTACAGCCCACAAGGCTGTGAGAATGTTTTTATGTATATTCATTTTAAGAAGGCTTGAGAAACCAAACCTCTTGATTTCTTCCAAGTGATTGCACCACTGGATCAGCAGAAATTAGAGCCCATTCACTTTGCTTAATGGCTTGGTGCAAATCTCTCAAGTGACTATATTTTGGTTCCCTCAGTAAACCTGCAACATTTATGCAAATTCTCATGTCAGGAAGCTTACCTAATAATCACCATGATAGGATGTCATGAATTACTCCTAGACTTAGTTTCGAAAAGGTAACCTGTTTAATTAACAAGACGTAGATTTGCCTTTACTCGGTTAAACTTCTGACAGTGTTACCAATTACTCCAGTCTTAAAGTAGTTAGATCCATTGAATGCTCAGAGTGAACAATTTGAGGCACATGAGCAAATTTAGCCTTGCCCACGCTAGGATGCTAACTATCTATTCCAAGTCACATACCGAATTCATCAAGAGGAGCGTCATAGTCATAGCTGGTGGCCATGAAGGGACCACCAGCTGTCCTGCCGAAGTTGGTTCCTCCATGATACTAGAGACAAAAAACAAGACCCATATAAATAACAAGCAAGATGCAATCATTTAAATGGAGACAAAAAAACTTAGCTGATGATTGTAAATCATAGCAGAATGATAAGGCAAAATCAAGTGATTGATGCAGACCAACAGATGCTACGGAAGACAAGATTACCATATAGTAATTGATGAACGAACCGCCGTTCTGAATGAACCTCGCGACTGAGAACGCCAAATCCTCTGCTGGCCTATGAGGCACCGCTCCCCCGAACTCAGTATACCTGGAAATCATTATAATAATCAGCTTTGAATCTAGCTCAGCATGTGCAGACATCCGCCACTTGACGTACCAGCCAGTCCAGTTTTCAGTCCACATCTTGGGTTTATTATTAGAGTTTGGTTTGAAACCTTCGCAGTAGTAGCCATTGCAGGTGTCAATCTGTCACATAATGGACCAACATAAGTTAAAGGATAGGAACAATTATTTTCTAGAAGCTGTCTTACTCCCAGTATTAGATAACTTTCATGAAACATGTTGAGATGTAATGACCATGATATGGAAAAATCCATCCCTCTTAAGTTCGAACATCGTTGATGCCATTTAAATGGATGCAAAAAAGCAAAGTCAAGCCAAACCAGATTAGAGGCATATTTATCGTTTTGGGACACAAGAATTTAGAACCTGAGCTTTCCTGATTCAACAGGAAATTTTGAAGAGCAAGAAAGAATAAGGAAGAGGAAAAATTAAGAGGATATGGCATATGGGAAAAGGGGGACCTGTTTAGGACCAGAAAGGCCA
The DNA here is from genome assembly GCA_014182375.1 of Eucalyptus virginea. Lineage (NCBI taxonomy): Eukaryota > Viridiplantae > Streptophyta > Magnoliopsida > Myrtales > Myrtaceae > Eucalyptus > Eucalyptus virginea. The sequence continues at coordinate 52,534,517 of CM024516.1, forward strand.
CCTAAACTAGAGAAAAAAACTGTTCAAGAGACCCCACCAGCCTAGGAGGCCCTCATTGATCACAAAACAGATGACATCCTAACCAGCTTATATGGATACATACATATATCTTATATAAATATAAGTTTTTTTTTTTTTTTTTTGGTGACCCGGGAACCACCATACAGCCAACAGCCGACGGTGTAAACCCGGGGCGGATTGAGTTACCACCACAGACCTAGCCACGGGTGAGTCGCGCAAATGTGACGCCTTTGGGATTCGAACTCCCCCTCACAGAGGGGGAGCCTGAAGCCAGCTGCGCCACCGCGGGCGGTGGTTATATATAAATATAAGTTAAAACCAACAAAATCCTGAAAAGTGCATACCATAGGATCAGGAGCATCTTCTTGCTTGCACATGATCCATGGAACACCAGTGCCAAGTCTCACAGCCAAATTTGCTGCCCATTTTGAGTATGCCTTGCCTGGTGCTCCAATTTCCCATTCAACTGGTCCATATTCATTCTCTATCTGTCAACAAACACGTAAATCCAAGCTATCAGCAAAATAAAAACATCTAAAAAATTCCAAGGAGGTGTAAAAGATAATATCCTTTATTTTCATAAACGTTTTCTTTATTGTTGAGGAAAAAACCAACTGAAGTGGTCCATCTTCTAGAAGGGGTTCTAGAAATGGTAGAACGTTTCTCACCTGAGATAATATTATTGGACCTCCCTGGGACTGAAACAACCTCTCTGCTTTCATAATGTCGACTATCTTATACGTGAACCGTTGCATTGCATCCTTCATTATATAATTGATTAATTGATAAAAAAAAATGTTCTATTAGTCAAAATTATAGATGTATGAAAAAGATTGAGAAGGGGTATTTGTTTTAGAAAATAGACAACCTTGAATGGCTTATTGTCCGTCCTGAAAGAGATCCCCGGGACAAATTTCAGCCAAACAGGAAATCCTCTGCATCACAAATCAGCACAAAAAACAGAGCACGAGTTTAAAAATACATAGAGAAATGAAAAAAAAAAAAAAATCCTTCTCTTTTTCATTTTTATGCTGGAAAATAGGTACCCAAAATTCCACTCAGCGCAGACGTAAGGCCCAATCCGGAGATGAACGTAAAGACCAGCTTGTTGCACCAGCTTGATGAACCGAACCAGATCATACCTGTCCTCAAAGTAATACTGCACAAAGGGTGGGGAAAAGAAATGAAGGAGAGAACAAGAAAATTCATTAATTTTTAAAAGAAAATGAGGAAACATATAATCAGTGAATCAAAATGGTTATATAATCCAAAGAAGATCATAAGTTGCATTTACTTGTCCGGGAGAAGGTTCATGTCCATTCCAGAAAACATAGGTTTGAATAACATCCACCCCTCCTCGTTTCGCCTTCCATATGAGATCAGGCCACATCTGCAACCACCCAAAACCAAAAACCAAATAAAATGCAATTCTCTTACGAAAAAAAAAATAAAAAATAAAAAAGAGACATGATGTGAGCTGCATTGGGATTGTCACGACCTCAGGGTGCTTCTGGGATAGTGAATGGAACCGGAGATGAGAATCCTCCTCTTGCCATCAATGACAATAGCTTTTCTGTCATAAGAAACAGAGCATGACACTGAAGATGCCCACGAGAGCAGAATCAATGCCAGCATCAGTTTAGCTCCAATCACGTTCCCCGTTTGCATCTTTGAACCCATGACCCTCCTCTTCAAACCAACAAAGAAATGGACGTTCTTTCCCAAAGTCTGTCCCCTTCAAGACATATACGTGTGCCTCAAGAGACCAATAACAAGTTCTGCTCCTTACATCAAGAAAAGGGACCGATGAGCAGGTGTTCCGAGTGGTCGATGGTGTCTGGTTCTGGTATGCTGGGGATTTTGGATTCGGTCGTGCAAAGGACAGCATGCAAAAGACAAACTGTCCTTTATTCCCTTGGAGAACGCAATGAGAGCTAGAGAGTGAGAGAGGATTGAGAGTTTGGTTGGTGTTGTAAAGAGAGAGGGAAGCATTGCAATTCCAATTTATAAAGATTTGGGAGAGTAGATTTCGGTTTCTTCCTATTTTCATGGATCCATTTCTGGTTGCCTTTCCAGGGGTCTCGTTGTATCTGACGCGGTGAATATGGGGATAATATTGTGGATTTTTCCTTCTGGTTTTGGCAAAAATAGATGCTTAAAATTGACATCAGTTTACAGCAATGCATATAATTTGGATAATTATATAGATATTATCTGAACATCTGGCGGTTGTACAATCTGATCTTAAAACTTTTAATTTATTAAATGCAGTATCTAAACTTTATCCCAATGTATAATGTGATCTTCAAACTTTTGGTAAATGTTCAATCCAACCCCTAAATTATATAAAAATATTCGATGTTATCCTTCCATCAATTCAAGTTCAAGGACAATATTGGATATTTTCATATAGTCCAATAATTAAATTGAATATGTACCAAGAGATCACATTGCACATTTTGCTAAAGTTCAAAAAAACCATATTGAACAAATTAAAAGTTTAAGTCTGAGGACAACATTGAATATTTCTATATAGTTTAGAGACTAAATTTAATATTTACCAAAAGTTCAAAGATCATATTACATATTTAGTTAAAGGTCAAGAATCATGTTAAACAAATTAAAAGTTCAAGGATCATAGTAATTATTTTACTAAAGCTCGGAGACTATTTATGCCATTGTCTCCATTCAATTTGACCCTTTTGATTTAAGTTGGGGTCAAATTGAATTTGCCCTTCCTTTATTGCCAGAAGATCCGTAACCTTCATTCATGTAACTGCTAAATTTATGCGCCCTACTTAACTATGTCCTTTGCTTAGGTTGAGGAAGCTGTTCATCCTTATTTGGTAAACTAGTTTGAAAAGAAATCCCACTACAAGATTCGGATGTACTTATAAGATTGATGTTTTAGCATCTGGAAAGTTGTTCGGATTCGTCTATCTTACGAGCTCTAGTTTGAATAAGGTATAGAGATTTCCACCATGCGAATAATGAATCTAAGGATGTGCTGGTTTGCCATATCTTAAGTACCTTCATAACCACGTTTTACACATCTTGAATGCATTGCCATTCCTCGGCTTCCACTATCTCGATCCAGTCGTAATCTGTAATACGAAAGCCTTCTACCAATATGTAGAATTCATCTACACAATATGATTTTGGGCATTAAGGTCGACCAATGAGAGGATAGGGGATAATCTTTAGTGACCATTAAAATAGGAGAAATGGAGCTTTTATTTAGAAAAATGAATTTATATATCTATTTTTATTCACTTTTCTAGTTCTTTTTTGAAATAATTCATCACTTATAATGGAAAAAAAGGAAAAAAAAAAGTATTTATGCCTTTAATGGGTGAAGAAACTAACAAAAAGAGTATTTGTCTTGTGGAACCATAAGATGCAACTACTTGAGTATTGGCCAAAAATGGTACGTTTGTTTCGTAAAATATCAACTATTTAGAAAATATCTTCCTTAATATGATCTATTGTATCGGCTACAAAAATGAATAATATTTTTATTCAAAACTAGTTAAGATTTTTTGGCTAAAAATATATAATTGACATTCACTATAATCCCAATTCTGCCCATGCGTCCAAAAGTGGTAACTAGTTTTTCAAAATTGTAACTAGTTTTGAATGAAATGAAAAATAGGAACATGGTATGGGGAAATTATCAAAAAAAATTTAAACTTATTACACTTGTGTTAATGTAGTCCTAAACTTTTTAATTTAATTAATTTAGTCTTGAATCTTTGGACGATTTGCCAACATAGTCATTATAGTCAACATAAACCATCCTACATGACTTGATTAGGGGTGAGCATGGTCCAGGGTTGGGCTAGTCCGCCCCCTAACCCTAAGACCAACTTGCATAGTGTTGGTCCTCAATTTTTGGGACCGACGACCTTATTAAGTTTAGAACCAAGGACCAGACCAACCCAATGGGTTTGATTTGATTCTAAGGTCAACCCGAGACCAATCAATAATTTTTTATTTCATTTTTTGTACTCCTTAAAAAAACAATTGATGATCGAACTAACCCAATAAGTTTGGTTCGATTTCAAAGTCAACCCATGACCAACCAATAATTTTTTATTTCATTTTTTGTATTCCTTAAAAAAACAATTGAGGAACCGAACTAACCTAATGAGTTTGGTCCGGTTTTAGGGTTTCAGGGTTAACCCAAGACCAACCAATAATTTTTTATTTCATTTTTTGTACTTCTTAAAAGGGCAATCGAAGATCATATTGACCCAATGGGTTTGATGATGAGTGAGGTCAACTAAGAAAGGCAAGTGGTGAGGGTCAAGTAGGGGTAAGCATTGAATGTCGAGTGGGAAGCAACAAGCCAAGCGAGCATCGAGCGGTGAGTGGCACGAGTGACCCAAAGCGAGCGAGCAAAGCGAGTGTCAAGTGGTGAACGGAGAAGTTGTTTCTTTTGATTTTGGCAAATTAAAGACTAAGAGGACAAATAAGACAGAAGAGAACAAATACTAGAGGATGATGCCATTGGGAGCTGTTTATGCCTTTTTTGACGCCGTGAGAACTCCTTACAAAAATATTTTTCTCATTCGTAAATTATGATTATTGACGGCGTAAAAGACATTAAAAATCTAAGTTATTAAAGAACAATGTAAAATTACTTGAACTCTTCACTAAAGAGCTATTTAATAGTATTGACGCCGTTTATTTTAAGGTTTTCTCTATATAAAAAAATTATAAGTAATAAATATAGTTAGGGAGAATTACCAAAAAAGTCATAAACCTATTGCAATTGTACCAATTTAGTCCTAAACTTTTTTTTTTTTTTTGGCCAATTTAGTCATAAACCTTTTACTTTTGTTCGGGTTGTCCTTAGGCCAAAATTAGTCGGCCGGACGTGGCAGCCGGTGCCGGCGATTTTTTAATAATATTTTATTTTTTAAATTTTTATTAATTTTTTCTTTTTCCTTTTTTTTTTTCCTCCTCCCTCCTCCTTCCTTGGGCTCCGGCGGGGAGCCCCGCCGGACCCCCGCCGGATCGGCGAGGAGGCCTCGCTAGGACGGCGAGCCCCCTGCATCAAGGCGAGGGCTCGCCTGACCGCGAGTCGAGCCCTCGCCGGATCCGGCGAGGGGCCTCGCCGTCGGGGGCGTGACCTCGCCTCGCGGTCGCCGGGCGGCGGCGAGCCCCCTCGCCGGATCCGGCGAGGGCTCGCCTCGCCCGGCAACCGCAGTCGAGCCCTCGCCGTCGTTGGGCGCGAGCTCGCCTCGCGGTCGCCGGGCGGCGAGCCCTCGCCCGGAAGCGAGGCCTCCTCGTCGGATCGGCGAGGGCTCGCCTCGCCGGCGACCGCGAGGCGAGCTCGCGCCCAACGACGGCGGGGTGAGGGAAGCCCGCCCGTCGGATCGCCTTAGTCCGGACGACGGGTTGGGTAGGAGGGGACATGGACAATTTTTAATTCAAAATGTTTAAAAAATTCTGAATTTGTATTCTTTTATTCTTTTTTTCTAACCTTGGGCTGGTGAGGTCGCTAGCCAACCCTCATCTAGATCTGAACAAGGGCGCAAAAGCCCTCATCGGCCTAGGGTTAGGAAAAAAGGAAAATGAAAAAAAAAAAAAAAGGAAAAATTCAGAAAAAAAGATTTTAAAAAAATTATCTATGTCAATATCAACCACACCATATTGAACATCTTAATTTTATATATTCTTGTTCTTCAATCTTTTAGTTCTTCAATCTTTTATACATCTAAACCAGTAAAGCATTTCCTTATTTAGTTATACAATGAAATTCAACCATTGTTCTTCAGCCTAAAAGAAAATAAATAAATACATATTTTTGACAGATTTTTTTTTTTTTTTTCAGTTTGAGTTAACAATAAATGGCGGGTTTTTTGTTATGTGGATGACGCGATGGATAGAAATTAATTGCTGTACAACTCTTTTATGAGCACATGTATTCTTCATGAGTCTTGATGTGAGTTCTTAAATTTCTTGATATGTCCTTGCATTATCTTAATATAATTAGCTTGAAAAAAATAAAGTTATTTAAGGATTTTTGTCATTCCAAATCATCTTGTTTAGATTTTTGTAATACTCGGCTAACTTCTCTGCTATCTATCTACATATCTATCTTTTTTACTATATGGTCAAATTTTGGATTGGGTGTCAATTGGGGAAATTGCTAAAAAAGTCCTAAACATATTGTATCTATGCCAATTGAGTCATAAACCTTTTAGCTGGTTGTATTGATTTCTTATTAAGATGATAGGATTTGAAATCTAAAGATTTTGTTATATCATATCCACTATTTAACGAATCGCGATAATAAAGTCGAATATATTCACGTCATATTATATATATTGTTTTGTATAAATAGCATATCGGTATAAATGAATTAAAAAATTTTATAATGGAGATGGTAAAAATCTCTCATTACACCATTGCCTTCTTTATTTTTATATGCTTGTTTTATTTTATTTTTCCTCTCTTTTTAATTATTTCATTTTGCATTTCTTTTTCCCCTTCCATCATTTTCTAATAAAATTTTATTAAATAGTAAACTATACTAATATATCTAAATTACTAAAATAACTAAAATATGTAATAAATATAAATATAAATATATTTATATTTATATATTGAATTTATATTATAAAGTATAATTAAATTTGAAGATATAAATAAAAATAAGATTAAACTAAAAAAACTAAATTGTTATCTTTTGTTATTTTGAATTTCTTATATTAGAATTCAAATATAATTAATTGAAGTATAATCTAATATTGTTAATTTAAGAAGTTTGTTATTCAAGAAAAATAACATTCCTATTATAGATATTAATTCTATCAACTTTTATCCTAGATCTCTTGTGGAATAATTTTTTTGGTCTATATTCCTCTTTTATCTCGACTTTATCTTATTTTGAGTAGGACCAAATGCGGGATGTGATAAACTTTATCATACCTTGAATTTTATCCCGACTATCAAACACGGCATTTATATTTTGCCAATTGAGTCTACTTAGCCAACTTTAGCCAAAAATCGTTGACTCAAACGCCAGCTATCTTACGTAGCTTGATCGGCGTCGACATGGATTATTTTTATATTATTTTTAATTTTTTTAATTTTTTTTTTTTTCTTATTTTTTTTCCTTTTCATTTCTTTTCTTCCAAGCCTAGGTACCCCTGCTTGTCAAAACAGAGGGTCGGCCGACCTGCATTGTCCGCAAGCGAGGGATTCACAACCCTTCCCAAGGGCCACAAAGCCCTCATCGTCCATGGGCGAGGGGTTCATGGCACCCGTTCAGTGGTTAGTAAGTAATGGACTTGGTAGAAAAAAGAGAAAAAGAAAAAGAAAATACTTATTTTAAATTAGCTTTTTAAAAAATATAAAAAAATTTAATGTATTTTATGTGGCACTATGGACATTTACGTCAGTAATTCTGGCCAAAATCGATTAGTATGACTCAAATGTCAAAATTTGAAAAAGTTTAGAATTTAAGTAGCATATTTGAAAGGTTTAAGATTGAATTGACCTAGGTGCAATAAGTTTCGGACTTTTCTAGTAATTTTCCCAGTGTCAATTTCTTTGATAGTTCGGAATATCCTGAGGTACATATGCAAGAAATCTTTGATCACCGTCGTTTCTTGTGATGTACGAAATTTGGTGATCTGCTAAACCGGGGTAAACTCTCCTTGGACTTGCAGTTCATCAACTTCTTGGACACATATTCGCCTCATCTCGCGCAGTGACCTCATGGCGAGGAATTCGATATCGGCTTCTTGAGTTGTTTCAAATTGGATAGAGAAGCTCGTTGATCGCCATCAGCAACGGCCTTGAAGTTCCTGAAGCTCTCGCATCGTCATGCAGAGGAAACAACTATCCGGACTAGTTACGAGTAGGCTCTGGCAGGATTACACAGAAGCAATTTTTACAGTTAATTATCACTAACTGCCCGTACCCCACGGCCTATGATTCCTAGATCGGGCACGGTCATTGGAAACCAGGCCTTCACCGGTGAGACTCTGGTCTCTGAGATATTTGGGCTTGAGCTTCAATGCATTCGATGGCAATGTCATTCCTGAATTTTTTGGATGCTTGGAGGATATGATATGCAGTATATAGTGGGGCAATTGCTTAAAATCTAGGAAACCCGTTGAGCTTGCTTATGATATCTTGATCTTGCATGGGAATTCCGCGGTTTAAATGCAATGTGGATGGTCGCTCCAGGCTCTGAGGTATCTTTGTGTAACGAGGACTTCTCTATGGCTGGTTCTGAGGGGATCAAAGTACATATCGGCTCAAACATCTCTGACTGGGCTGCATTTGTCTTTCTGTGGCCTATCGATCCTAGCTTCTTGAACTTCGCTCACCATGACGGATCTTCCATGGTGGCTTTGTTAGCATTAATTTAAGTTGTTCTCTTGATTTAGGATAGCTTTCTGGTGCTTCCATGGTGGCAAGTGAAACAAACGCATTGTTAGCATTAAAATGAGCAGGGGTAATGGAATGTACGGACGCTACATCTTGATTTAGGATAGCTTTCTGAGTAGGTGGACTTAGACATGTCTAGGAATGCTATCCGAATGAAAACTTTGCAAACGTAAGAGAAAATTGAAGTACTTAAGTTTGTCTGCCCCCAAGATCCGGCACCTTGCTTTCTTGAATGCTAGCATTTCAGGTCCCATACTGGGAAGCGATGTGGCTTTGTCGAGTATACACTTGATCTTCAAGATAATTACAGAATGCAAGAGAACTAAACGAGCTAGCTATAATATGAGGCAGAAGGATTAAAAGCGGGAGATATTGAATTTCAGTTCATTATTACAAGCACTGCATTTCAGTGTCTTTCTTAGCAAGGCAACGTCATTATCACAGAACAGATGACATCCTGACCAATTTATATGGATATGTACATATATCTTATATAAATATAAGTTTAACCAACAAGATCCGGAAAAGTACAAACCACAGGATCAGGAGCATCATCTTGCTTGCACATAACCCATGGAACACCAGTGCCCAGTCCCACAGCCATACTTGCTGCCCATTTTGTGTACGCCTTGCCTGGTGCTCCAATTTCCCTTTCAACTGGTCCAAATTCATTCTCTATCTGTCAACAAACACAAAAATCCAAGCTTATCAGAAAAATAAAAATATCTATAAAAATCCAAGCAGGTATAGAAAATAATCTCCTTTATTGTCAAAAGCCTTCTCTTTATTGTCGAGGAAAAAAACCAATTGAAATGGTCCATCTTCTAGAAGGGGTTCTGGAAATGGTAGAACGTTTCTCACCTGAGATAATATTATCGGACCTCCCTGGGACTGAAACAACTTCTCTGCCTTCATCATGTTGACTATCTTCTGCGTGAACCTTTGCATTGCATCCTTCATTAAATGATTGATAAATGTTTTGTTAGTCAAAGGTTTAGAAATATGAAAAGATTGAGAAGGGAAATTTGTTTCAGAAAAAGGTCAACCTCGAATGGCTTATTGTTTGTCCTGAAATCGATTCCCGGGACATATTTCAGCCAAACAGGGAATCCTCTGCATCACAAACCGGCACAAAAAACAGAGCACGTGAGTTTCAAAATCCATAGCAAAATAAATTTGAAAAAAAAACTTCTCCTTTTCATTTTTATGCTAGAAAATAGGTACCCAAAATTCCACTCAGCGCAGACGTAAGGCCCAATCCGGAGATGAACGTAAAGATCAGCTTGTTGCACCAACTTGATGAACCTCACCAGATCATACCTGTCCTCAAAGTAATACTGCACAAAGGGAAGGAAAAAGAAAAGAAGGAAATAACGAGAAAATTCATTAATTTAAAGAAGAAAAATGGGGAACATAGAAAAAGAAAAAGAAAAGGGAACATATAATCAGTGAATCAAAATGGTTATATAATCCAAAGAAGATCATAAGTGGCATTTACATTTCCGGGGGAAGGTTCATGTCCGTTCCAGAAAACATAGGTTTGAATAACATCCAGCCCTCCCTGTTTGGCCTTCCATATGAGATCAGGCCACATCTGCAACCACGCGAAAGCCCAGAGACCAAGTAAAACACGATTAATTTTCGGAGAAAAATAAAAAAAGTATAGAAAGAGACATGTCGTGAGCAGCATTGGGATCGTCGCTACCTCAGGCGTGCTCCTGGGATAGTGAATGGAACCAGAGATGAGGATCCTCTTCTTGCCATCGATGATGATAGCCTTTCTATCATAAGAAACAGAGCACGACACTGAAGATGCCCACGAGAGCAGAATCAATGCCAGCACCAGCTTGGGTCCAACCATGTTCCGACGTTTGAAACGTTCAAACCCGTGAACCTCCCTCTTCAAAACGAAACAAAGGGATGGACTTTCTTGCCCAATACCAGTGAAAAGGTTCTGCTCCTGATATCAAGAAAGAGAGGACGTATGAGGGGAGGGTGTTTCGACGTGTCGATGGCGTTTGGTTTTGGAATGCTTGGGGGCTTCTGGAGTTGATCATACAAACGTCAGCCGTTCCTTCATTCTACTGAGCATGCAATGGGAGCTATAGAGAGAGAGAGAGAGAGAGAGAGAGAGAGAGAGACAGGGACAGAACGAGAGAGTTTTGGTGGGGAGTTCGGTTGGTGTGTTGTGGAGAGAGTGGGAAGCCTGGCAATTTACAAAGATTTTGAAGAGGAGGTTTCGGTTTCTTGCTTTTTCTCGGGGGTCCATTTCTGGTTGCCTTTGTAGAAGGGGTCTCGTTGCATCATCTGCCACGGTTACTTTGGCATTGGCGAGAAAATCGGTATTTGACATTGACATCTGTTCAAAGCAAAAGCATTCAATTAGACCCTTTTAGAAGATGGGCCATTTCAATTGTTTTTTTTCCTCAATAATAAAGAGAATGTTTTTGAATTTTTTTCAGTTTTGAGTTAACAATGAATGGTGGGTTTTTCTATTATCTGGATGACGTGATAAATAGAAATTAATTGTCGTCCAAATCTTCTGCGGGAGCATGGATTCTCCGGGGGTCTTAATGTGAGTTCTTAAATTTCTTGACATGTCATTGCATTAATTTAATAAAATTAGCTTGAAAAAAAAAATATCTAAGGATTTTTGTTATTTCAAATCATCTCGTTTAGATTTTTGTAATACTTGGCTAACTTCTCTTCTATTTAGCTACATATCTATCTTTATTACTATATAGTCAAATTTTGGATTAGGTATCAATTGGGAAATTGCTAAAAAAGTTTTGAACCTATTGTATTTGTGCTAATTGAGTCATAAATCTTTTGACTATGTTTAGTTATATGGATTTCTTACTAAGATAGGACTGGATATGATAAAATATGAAATTCAATGATTTTGTTATGTCCTATCTACTATTTGATGAATCGCGCTAATAAGTTGAATATATTCACATCATATTTTGTACCTTATTTGGTATAAATGGCATATCAATATAAATGAACCTAAAATATTCATAAAGGGAGATGGTAAAAATCTCTCATGGCACCTTTGCTTATTTTATTTTTATATGCTTAGTTTTATTTTATTTTTCCTCTATGTTTTAATTATTTCATTTTTTATTTCTTTTTCCCCTTATTATTCTCTAATAAAATTTTATTAAATAGTAAACTGCATTAATATGCAAAAATTAATAAAATGCTTAAAATATATAATAAATATTTATAAATAAAAATAAGATTAAACTAAAAAAACTAAATTGTTATCTTTTGTTATTTTGAATTTTTTATATTAGAATTCAAATATAATTTATATTGAATGTAATTTAATTTTGTTAATTTAAGAAGTTTGTTAATGGAGAAAAAAATATTTCTATTATGGATATTAATTCTATCAACTTTTATCCCACCTTCCTCATGAGATAATTTTATTCGGTTTATATTCTTTTTATATATGACTTTATTCTGTTTGAGCAATCAACAAACGAATGGTAAAATAAACTTTATCATACTCTAAATTTTATCCCAACTGTCAAATGCAGTATTTATGTTTCGCCAATTGAGTCCACCCGACTAACTTTAGCTGAAAATTATTGACTTAGATGCCACCTATTTTACGTGGTATGACCAAAGTCTTGACATAGATAATTTTTATAATTATTCTAAAAAAAAAAAAATTTGAATTTTTTCTTTCTTTTCTTCCTTTTCATTTCTTTTCTTCTAAGCCCAACGGGGCCATCGCTTGTCAAGATGGAGGGTCAGCCAACCTACATCGTTTGTAAGCGAGGGATTCACAACCCTTGCCTAAGGACCACAAAGCCCTCATTGTCCACGGGCGAGGGGTTTGTGGCACCTATTCATTGGCTAGGACTAATGGACTTGTTAGAAAAAAAGAGAAAAAGAGAAAAAAATTAATTCAAAATTATAAAAATATATAAAAAAATTAATGTATTTTACATGGCATTGTGGGCATTTACATCAGCAATTCTAGCCTAAATTGATTGGAATGATTCAAATGGTAAAATTTGAAAATTTTTAGAATTTAATTACGCACTTGAAAGGTTTAAAATTGAATTTGTATAAGTACAATAACTTTAGGATTTTTCTAGTAATTTTCCTAGTGTCAATTTCTTTGATAATTTGGAATATCTTGAGGTATGTTAGGAAATAATAATAAGGGTAAAATAGTCAATAATTAATCTTATGTTGAGAGGGTTACTCATATATATATATATATATATATATATATATATATATATATACATATATATATTATATGTGTTCTTGTAATCCTTTTTTATTAAGAGAATACAATACGTAGAATACTCTCTCTTTCAATATGGTATTAGAGCACAGTTAAAAAAAAAAAAAAAAAAAAAAAAAAACCTTCAACCCCACCACCACCACAGCCGGCGGTAGAGGCCGTCATTAGATCCAGATCCTCTGCCGCCGCCGCCGCAGCATGCTTCTCTTCTAGACAACATAGTAAAAAGCCCACATCGTCATTCAGTCATCGTCCCCAGATCCAGATCTGTCCACTAGTTTTCTAAGGTCTGAACTCCTGACCTAGATCCGTCCCTCACCGTAGCCACCCCTCACCGGTGTAATCATTATCACCCGCTACCTCCCATTGGTGCCTGTCTTACAGATCTAGAGAGAACTACTACCCAGCATCAATCGCCGAAGCCCATTCAGCAAAATCGGTATGTGTTCAACCTTCTTTCTAGATGATGGGATTGAAGATCGATTGCACGATTTGGTCTTTGTTTGTCTTGCGATCTAGATTCTATGTTTTTCATATATCCTGAGGATTTCGGAAGCCTTCGGTTATGCAAGGGTTTTGTTTGGTTCTGCAAGGGTTTCGTTCGGTTCTGCGAGGGTTTCACCCTGAACCCAAAAAAAAAAAAAAAAAAAAATCGACCTGAACTAAGGGCATCAAAAGTTATTTTCCAGTATACTTATATGGATTCTCATTGAAGTATATTGCTTCTTGAAGTGCTGGTTGGTATACGCATAGTAATCTTTCAAGTGTTGGATGGTTTCCGGTCATCTTTGAAGTGCTGGTTGGTATGATTTTATGGCCTCTCGGTGAAGTATATTGACTCAGTGGTGGACCAATTGAACCCTTATTTCTGTTTGTTGTTCAGTGGCTGATTGCACAACTGGAGTTAAGTGCTTGATTATTGTGTCATTCTTATTGGATTTAGTCGATTCTTGTGTTCAACCTGTCTGGCTAATTGCATTATTGGAGTTTAGTGGAGTTAATACTGATGGCTTCTACATCATCTACTGGTTTGATGCATTTCCAATTGACATCTGTCAAGTTGGATGGCACTAACTATCCATCATGGTCTAAAGTTGTACAAGTTTATCTTACTACAACTAGACGGCACGATTATCTTACATCTACACTTCCCTCGGATAAGAGTAAAGTAGATGATTGGATTGTCGGAGATGATATGATCTGTACACTGTTATGGAATAGTATGGATCCGAAAATTAGCCCTCACTTCATTCAATGTAATTCTGCTAAGGAAGTTTGGGATAAATGTGCTCTACTTTATTTTGGCCAAAATAATATGACAAGAGTGTGTGACACATGGGAGGCTTTGTTTGATCTTCAGCGTGGAGATCAGTCTCTATATGAATATTATGCTCGTTTCACTACACTTTGCCGACAGTTAGATGCTTATCTTCCAGCTTCCAATGATTTGAATGTATTAGTCAAACGCTAGGAGTATCTTTGAGTGATACTATTTCTTAAAGCACTAGGGCTTGAATATTCCTCCCTTCGTCAGATTACGTCAGGAAGCTTCCTACAGTTGATGAGGTTTTCTCCCGAGCCTTACGCTCGACACCTACTGATAAGATCTCCACTACAACTTTAGAGACAAGTGCCATGATTTCTCATGGCTCTAGTGGACGTGGAGCTCGTGGTCGTGGTTATTGGGGTCATGGACGTGGGTTTATTTAGAGTGGAAGTCGTGGTGGTCATGATAGAATTATTAGTAGCCGTGGCTCTCGATATTGTAACCATTGTCGAAGGGTTGGACATACTGAAGCTTATTGCTACACGTTTCATCCATAGCTTCGACCCACAGTTGCTGCATTTGTTGAAGTGGAAGATTCTTCCTCACCAGTTCAATTAGATCCTACTAATGTGCATAATACAAAAAAATTCGGTTGCATTGACACGTGCAAAATATGAAGCTTGGATTCGCTCCTAACAGGTGATAGGAACTTCAGCTCTCATTGCAACTCTAGCACATAATTCATCCTGTTTACTTTCTAAGTATCAGACTCCTGGGTTATAGATTCTAGAGCTACTCATCATATAGATAGTAACTCTAAATTATTGTCTTCATTACATTCCACACCTCTTGGGGTGTCTAACTCTGCTACATTACCTGATGGTTCAATTTCCCAAGTTACTGGCACTAGAGATGCCCATTTGAGTTCCTCCCTTTCTTTATCATCCGTCCTTCATCTCAATTCTCCATATAATTTGATTTCTGTTAGTTCATTAACTAAAGAACTAAATTGTTTTTTTTTTGGTAAAAGGTAAGAAAAAAAGAACTAAATTGTTTCATAACTATTGACACCTAAATTTTGGCGACATGTTTAGTCATTTATCGCATTAAAAAAATCAGGGATTGATTTTAACCCCTAAAAAATTTAATTAATTGCATAGCATTTATTTTTAATTTGCATTTATAGTGGCCTGATGACAAATGGATTCGAATTGATGGTTCAGAATTTTAATTTGATGAGTTGGGCTAAGCCCACGAAGGGAGTTAAATCGGTCCAAGCCCGTATCCTCGGGGAGATTTTACGATTTATCTTTGTGATATTTTAATATAAAAACAAATATTGCGTTTCGAAAAGAAAATATTGCGTTTGGAAAAATAAATATTGTGTTTGGAAATTTTTTTTTTGTGAATATCGATTTGAAAAAATAAAAACCCTAATCCATATCCTATAAATAGATTAACGCCTAAGGTTTTAGGGGGCCACACAATAGAAATTCACGGCCACAATGAGGTTTTTTTAAGTTTTCACGTCGAAGGTCGACGAGCTTCTTTTCCTATTCTCGGTTTTACTAGGTCAAAATTCAATAAAAAAAAAAAAAAAAAAAAAAGGCAAAGAAATTCGTTCGTTGGGGAAAAGGGAAAAGTGAGCAGAAGCTTGGGCTTCTGCAGAGGAGGTACAGCAGATACAGGAGGAGGGGACGTGCAGCAGGCCAGCAAGGAGAAAAAAAAAAAGAACAGAAAAGCAAAGCAGAGGGCTGTTCATCTTCTTCGTCGTCGTGCAGCCGGCCACCGCGCCTTCCGCCCGAGGTCCAGCCACGAGCGACCCCCTGCTCGCTCGTCCGTCACCAGCAACGACTCCGCCTCCGCCGTCGCCGATTTGCAGCGCCCGAGCTCCCCTGTAGCAGCCGCGACCCGAGCGCCCTTCTCCGCCTCTGCTGTCGCCGACCCGCAGCGCCAGAAGCCCCGATGCCCCTGCTCCGCCGGCCCGCTGCAACCCGAGCCTATGCCGGCCTGCTGGTCCCCCTCGCCGGAGCTCCGACGCCCGCCGCCGCCCCTCACCGGACCTTCGGCGAATCACCACGTGCTGTTTTGCTTGGAAAGGAAAAACGAAAAAAAAAAACAAAAGGAAAAAGAAAAGCAAATTAGGTAGTTTTTCTTGCTATTTACTTTATTTTGTTTTTATTTACTTTATTTTATTTTTAGTATTTAAAGTTTATTTTTAGTATAATTGTTCCTAAATGTAAGATTGAAGCTCCCAACATGAAATTGCCTTGAAATTTGGGATTGATAGTTTGATTTTCACGCCCGAAATCCGACTTACAATCGCACCGCTTGAAAAATTCTTGAATTCGATCTCACGTTCGATATTCGATTCGCAATTTATTTAAAAATTGGCCAACTCAATTTCATACGCGAGATATGAATGGTTCGCCAATTTATGATATCAATCTTATTTTATCTAATTTGCCATCATATTAGTTGAATCAATTTTATTTATTTATTTATTTATTTGTTTGGTAAAGACCAATCAATTTTATTTCTGTAAAAGGAAAAATCCAAAAATATTTGAATTATGATTTGGTTGGTTTTAGAATATCTATTGTTATCTTGCATATTTAGAATAGGGATTTTATTTCGAATTTGTTAAAAAAAAAAAATGCATTCATTCAGGATTTTAGTTTTAAATTTGAATTGTACGTTTAATTATTTAGTAATTTTTAATTTCGAATTTCATAATAAAAAAAGAAAAAAATTAGAATTAAGACATTTTTTGCACGTCATTGCATATTACGATAGATTGCATGCTTATTAAGAAAATAAAAAAAAATCATATACGTCATATAGCATTAGGTTCATGAAATGCATTTCATTTAGTAATTGTTCATTTATTTATTAGAAATTGACCGTCATTAAGATTAGGTCATTTTGGTTAATTTAGATTGCATATTTAATTATTGCATGTTCATTAAGAAAACATTAAAAAAAAAAATTGCTTTACTCATTCATATAGTTCAAGCTATACTACTATGTCATATTATTTCATGTTAGATTAGAAGCATTGTACTGTATATGGATTATATTCTCATTAAATCAGTTAAAACAAAAATTGAGTGATTGCGTGTTAATTAGAAATCATATATAGGATTGTTGATGTGAATTATGATATAACATTGTAAATGCTTTCGTTGCCCTGAGGTTAGTTTTTGCAATTTATTCATTACTTTTTATCTGAGTGTTAAATTGATGGTAGGTGCATATGTCAGGGAAATAGATTTAAAATCAATCAAAGTTGCCTACAAAAATATTTTTGAAAATAAAAGAAATGGTATCGAAAGGGCATTAGAAAAGTTTAGTATAACCAAGTCCCCGTACCCAAAATCTTTGATTCGTAGGAGTAAAATAATCATCACATTATTTTACTTAGATATCTAATCGACCTACCGTAAACTGATTAGTTGAACTTAAGTCGCGAATTGGTATAAGCTTGACAGTAACCTTTTTTACTTCTTATTGTGTTTTTCAGGATCTGAGAACTGGACAGATGATTGGTGGGGGACATGAATCAAATGGCTATGAAGCACACATCTATCGGGTGCATTGTTGCGCTGGTCATCCACCGCCAAACATTCTTCGACAATTGTTTCCAAAGTCTAAGTTCGTGAGTACTTTTGAGTGTGAAGCTTGTCAGTTTGGAAAACATCATAGAGTCTCTTTTCCTTCTCGCTTTTAGAGTCATGTGTCTAGTCCATCTGAGTTGGTTCACTCAAATATATGGGGTCCGGGCCGTGTTTCTGATGCATTTGGTTTCCAGAACTTTGTTACATTTGTGAATGATTTTTCTTGAATGACTTGGTTGTTTTTAATAAAAGATCGTACTGAGATTTTCCATTGCTTTCGTCAATTCTATTTTTAGGTGTTGAATCAATATAATACTTTTATGAAAACTCTACAGTCCGATAATACCAAAGAGTATCTTGCCGTTGCCTCTGGGTTTTCAACATTTTCTTGATTCCAATGGCATTATTCATCAAACTTCCTGTCCATATACACCACAACAAAATGGTGTAGTTGAACGTAAAAATCGTCTATCTTCTTGACTTGCTCATTGTCTTATGTTTCACATGCATTTTCTGAAAATATTTTGGGGCCATGCTGTTCTTACAGCCTGCTTCTTAATTAATCGGCTTCCAACTTCCGTTCTTCAGGGGGAGACACATTTCTCTACTTTACATTCAAATCGTCCTCCCTTTGCATTACCCTTACGTATCTTTGGATGTGTTTGTTTCGTCCATTCTCTGACTCTATGACTCTAGGTCTTGATAAGTTGGCTCCTCGTGCTGACATATGTGTGTGTTGGGTACTCTTGAACTCATAAGGGCTATAAATGTTACAATCCTACTAGTCGCCGAGTGTTTGTATTAGCATATGTGACATTTTTTGAAAACCAGCCATACTATAGTACTCAAATAGTCTTGACAAATGTGTCTTACCAATTCCTCCACCAATTTCACTTCCTCTAGTATCGTCAACATGATTTCAGTTTGCTAATTAAACTTACCATAGACGAGAAACAACTCTCATTACAGAAGTACGGCCATCACCTGATTCATCTGATCCCTCATTGGTTGCTGTGCCATCTCCTGATCCTAATCCTGATCAACCCATTGCTACTTGAAAATGTACACGATTTTGTGTTGGGCGTCCTGTGGATCGTTATACACTTTATTCTAATTTGTCTGATTGTCTTCGTACTCGTCATCCTATTAGCAACTTTCTATCTTATGATCATTTATCTCCTACCTTCTCTACTTTTGTCTCGTCATTGTCCTCTATTTTTGTGTCTAGCAGTGTTACTGAAGTTCTTGCTCATCCTGGTTGGAGACAAGCCATGGAGGATGAAATGAAAGCATTCATTGAGAATTGCACTTGGAAGCTTACTATCCAAACTGTGGGAAAGCAACTTATTGGTTGTCGTTGGGTTTTCACGGTTAAGGTCCACCTTGATGGCACCGTAGATCGATTGAAGGCACGGTTGGTCGCTAAAGGATATACTCAAACATATGGTGTTGATTATGATGACATTTTTTTCTCTTGTAGCCAAAATTTCATTTGTTCGTGTCTTTATTTCTCTAGCAGCGCATTTTGGATGGTTTCTTCATCAATTAGACGTCAAAAATGCATTCTTACATGGTGATTTGGCTAAAGAGGTGTATATGGAGCAACCACCTGGATTTGTTGCTCAAGGGGAGAATCTGGTATGTCATATACATAAGGCATTGTATGGACTCAAGCAATCTCCTCATGCTTAGTTTGGTAAGTTTAGTGATGTTGTTACCAAGTTTGGATTAAAGCGTTGTCAAGTAGACCATTCAATCTTCAGTTCTCTCTTCTCAGCTTTGTATTCTTTTGGTGGTATATGTGGATGATATTATCATTGCTGGCAATGATTAAGATGGTATACAACCATTCAAACAATTTATGCATACACAGTTTAGTACTAAGGATATGGGACATTTGCGGTATTTCCTAGATATTGAGGTTGCCTACTCGCATACAGGTATAAATTTAACTCAAAGAAAATATGTTCTTGATATTCTTGATGAAGTTGGACTTGTTGGAGCAAAACCAGTTGATATTCCTATGGACCAACGTGAAACTTGATGCAGAAGATGGAGAATTCTTACATGACCCAATGAAATATCGGAGAGTAGTTGGTAAGTTGAATTATCTTACTGTCACGAGACTTAATATATCTTTTGCCGTTAGTGTTGTAAGCCAATTCATGGGTTCTCCTCATACTATTCTCTAGAATGTTGTACTTCGAATTATCAAATACTTGAAAGGAGCAACAGGTAAAAGACTAATTTTCAAGAATTATGGCCACCTGAATACCACAGGTTTTTCTTATGCGGATTGGGCTAGATTTCTATTAGTAGAAGATCTATATCGGGTTATTATGTATTTTTTGGAAGTAATTTAGTTGCTTGGAAGAGTAAGAAACAATATGTGGTTTTTCGATCAAGTGCAGAAGCAAAATATAGAGCAATGGCACATGTGACCGGTGAATTGCTCTGGTTGAGAATGCTATTGTCAAAAATTGGGATGTCAACATCAGAACCATCGATATTATCTTGTATTCATATTGCAAACAATCCCATCTTCCATGAGTGAACCAAGCACATTGAGGTTGATTGTCACTTTATACGAGAAAAAGTTCAAAAAAGAGAGATCACTCTTCAACATACAAGAACGGAGGATCAGCTTGCATATATTTTTACCAAGTCTTTACGAAGAAATAAAGTGAATTTTTTATGTAACAAGTTGGAATTGTTTGATATCTACATCCCAACTTGAGAGGGAGTGTTAGGAAATAATAATAAAGGTAAAATAGTCAATAGTTAATCTTATGTTGAGAGGGTTACTCATATATATATTGTATGTGTTCTTGTAATCATTCTTTATTAAGAGAATACAATACGTAGAATACTCTCTCTTTCAACAAGGTACATACATATATGAGAAATCTTTGGTCACCGTTGTTTCCTGTGATGTACGAAATTTGGTGATCTGCAAAACCAGGATAAACTCCTTGGACTTGCACTTCATCAACTTCTTGGACGCATAATCGCTTCATCTCGCACAGTGACCTCATGGCGAGGAATTCGATATGAGCTTCTTGAGTTGTTTCAAATTGGATAGAGAAGCTCTCATTGATCGCCATCAGCAACGGCCTTGAAGTTCCTGAAGCTCTCGCATCGTCATGCAGAGGAAACAACTATCCGGACTAGTTATGAGTAGGCTCTGGCAGGATTACACAGAAGCAGTTTTTACAGTTAATTATCACTAACTGCCCGTACCCCACGGCCTATGATTCCTAGATCGGGCACGGTCATTAGAAACCAGGCCTTCACCGGTGAGACTCTGGTCTCTGAGATATCTGGCCTTGAGCTCCAGTGCATTCGATGGCAATGTCATTCCTGAATTTCTTGGATGCTTGGAGAATATGATATGGAGTACATAGCGGGGCAATTGCTTACAATCTAGGAAACCCGTCGAGCTTGCTTGTGATATCTTGATCTTGCATGGGAATTCCGCGGTTTAAATGCAATGTGGACGGTCGCTCCAGGCTCTTTGAGGTATCTTTGTGTAACGAGGACTTCTCTATGGCTGGTTCTGAGGGGATCAAAGTACATATCGGCTCAAACATCTCTGACTGGGCTGCATTTGTCTTTCTGTGGCCTATCGAGCCTAGCTTCTTGAACTTCGCTCACCATGACGGATCTCTGCTTCGGTGTTCTCGACTTGGTGCTTCCATGGTGGCAAGTGAAACAGCATTGTTAGCATTAAAATAAGCAGGGGTAATGGAATGTACGGACGCTACATCTTGATTTAGGATAGCTTTCTGAGTTGGTGGACTTAGACATGTCTAGGAATGCTATCCGAATGAAAACTTTGCAAACGTAAGAGAAAATTGAAGTACTTAAGTTTGTCTGCCCCCGAGATCCGGCACCTTGCTTTCTTGAATGCTAGCATTTCAGGTCCATACTGGGAAGCGATGTGACTTTGTCGAGTATACACTTGATCTTCAAGATATATAATTACAGAAGGCAAGAGAACTAAACGAGCTAGCTATAATATGAGGCAGAAGGATTAAAAGCAGGAGATATTGAATTTCAGTTCATTATTACGAGCACTGCATTTCAGTGTCTTTCTTAGCAAGGCAACAAATTGACTGTCCTGCACTCTAGAGACACTCGATCACGAAATCTATACACTTGAAAGGCCAGGAAATTCCACTTGACTGTGTTCATATGTCTAGCACAAACTAGGTATGCAGTCGAAGCTATTTCTAACTAGTGACAATATGCTTATATGCACTGGCATGTTGCTGCGGCTTATTCCCCCTCTGTATATCTGTATATGACTTCAGCAAAATGGTGTGTTGACATGCTTGACTTACACGCTTCCCTTTGTCGAAATCTGGGTAGTTGTAATGGCATCCTTTACTTGCACAAGCTTCCAAAGACTGAAAAAAGAAGACGAATGCTATGGTCTTGTATATCACTTATTCTACAAACTACAGAAATTGCTTAATTTCAGCTATAAACCGCATTGATCTAGAAGTTCTGCTACTACGAAGTCCTTGTTGCTTGGACCAAAGTAATTTGAGTCGGGTTGCCACCCCATTCTTCAAAAATGACCAATAGATTGCCTGTGGGATTCAACCACGATCTTGGAACGTGGTACCTGAAAATTAAAAGCTTATTAATAGGGGTTCAAATCAAAATATAAATTAATAAAGAAAAAGTGCAGTTCTACTTTTCTCACCATCTTTGAGAAGCCTCTCCACAACCACTTCGGCACTTATTCTCATTGAAAGTTCCAGCATAACTGCAGCTGCCACAACTGCCACGAGCTGTGTAAGCAGGCCAGTGGCGTCCGATGCTCCGACCATTTATCCATATCTCCCCCTTTCCCATGCTGTTCATGTCCAAGGCTAATGGACTACGTCCTGGGGGAGCATTGAAAGTAGCCTGCAAACAAAGCTTAATTTGTTTTTCAAAGGAAAAACAGACAAGCAGTTATTATCAAGTGAAGTTTTCGGGGTGGGATCTTCACCTTGTACCAGGTCAGGGGCTGTCTTTGGGCCAACATTGAATCTTGAAGCCATTCAACTGAGGAACTACCGCTTAGGGTGTTGATGCTCAGATTTTCGCCCTTGAGACCGACCTGTTCCGGAAGAGCAAATATTTAGGTTTTGAATTTTGAAGATGGTGTAACAGATTATTCTCTATCTTGTATGGCATAGTATGAGTCATATCTTAAACCAACATAAATCCACACATTATTACAACTAGTTAACTGAACATTAGTTTATCCACGCAAACCATTGATAACCAGGACTACTCAACCATCGAGAAATTTGAGCACAAACATACTTTTATTTTAGTTCCTTTTTTTTTTTAAAAATCTCTGAGATATCAGTTTACTTGATTTTCGTCTAACAACAATGAATCCGCATTGGTGCGGTATCTTTTGTATCTGAATTTTTTGTTGAAAGGCAAAAGAAGAACAAAGCAGCAGCAGACCGAGTACAGATACCTTGTAAGACCATTTCCATTTCGACATGTCCCACATCCCAGAATTGAGACCCTTCAATGTGACTGGCCCAAGAACCCCGGTATTCCATGTCTCAAAATGCAGGCCAACATTCTGAATGTTGGAAACAGAAGTGGAGAAAGTACTAATGTTAAGATCCTCACATGCATATAGCTTAACAATATCATGTTGACTGGCAAAATACTGACCGGAAGCCCGACAGCTACACTCAATATCGACAGTTTGTTTATGCCAGCCCTCAGCTTCACATTATTACCATATGATAATTTTGGATTCTCTAATGATCCATATGCGGACCCTGTATTACAGACAGACAATTACCAAGTAACATATGTTATGTATTGAGATTTCAGGTACTGAAAGGATATTGCATTTTGGGATCTAGGCGGAAATTGATTTACCTGTGAGTTCACCATTGATGAAAACATGCATTGCATGTCCTGCAGACCATATGGTGAGCACAGGAGATTGGCCGCTTCTCAGAAATGCTTCGTTAGGACTTATCGTGATGCTGAACAATCAACAAGATCAGGAAAGTAAAATTGTAAGCACATGACAGTCCACTATATTGAAGTTTTCGCAATGCTTATGGGATGCAAGTCGCAAGCAGCACTCACTCTGTCGTGTACCACAAATAGTCTGAAGCATCTCTAGTGAGACTAATTTGCTCCAACAGCCCGTCCTTTGTAAACGTGTCGCTGCCAAAGGCAGAGACAGTTTCTTCTACGTACGACTGCCAAGAGAATCCACCTACTGGCACCATCTTATTCTGAGAACTCGATGCATTGACCTGTTTGAAAATTGATAATATTGTGTCATCCTTGACCTTAATCTCTTAAAAAGAATTGTTTAAGGGAAAGTAACGGAACATGTTAAATTGGAAAGAGTCGATGCAAAATGTCGTGGAACTGAATGGTCTTTGCCTTACCCTTGCAGTGTTGTAAACGGCAGTTTTGCAGTCTGGAAGAATGCTGATGGACCAAGGCAGCAAGTCATATTGCCCATTTCCAAAATTGACTCTGACAGAATACTTCGTGTCGTAGTTTGCCAGGAAGGCCGTGCATCTGCTTCCAGCTTTGAACACGTGAGCCTAAGAAAAATAGAATTTGACAGGTCAAAGTTTAATTAACAACCCACAAGGCTGTGAGAGTGTTTTTATGCATGTTCATTTTAAGGGGGCTAGAGAATTAAACCTCTTGATTACTTCCAAGTGATTGCACTGCTGGATCAGCAGAAACCAGAGCCCATTCACTTTGCTTAATGGCTTTGTGCAAATCTCTCAAGTGACTCCATTTTGGTTCCCTCAGTAAACCTGTGACATTTACATGAATTCTGATGTCAGGAAGATGACTTAGTAATCGCCATAATAGGATGTCATGAATTACTTCTAGACTTAGTCTTAAAAGTTTTAATGTTTAAGCAACAAGATGTAGATTTGCCTTCACTCGGTTAAACTTCTGATGGTGTTACCAATTACTCCAGTCTTAAAGTAGTTAGATCCATCGAATGCTCAAAGTGAAACAAATTGAGGCACATGAGCAAAGTTAGCCTTGCCCACGCCAGGATACTAACAATCTATTCCAAGTCACATACCGTATTCATCAAGAGGAGCGTCGTAGTCATAGCTGGTGGCAATGAAGGGACCACCAGCTGTCCTGCCAAAGTTGGTTCCTCCATGATACTAAAGACCACAAACAAGACCCATATAAAGAACAAGCAAGTATGCAATCATTTAAAAGGAGACAAAAAAGAAGGTTAACTAATGATTATAATTCGCAGCATAATGGAAAGGCAAAATCAAGTGATTGATACAGAGCCACAGATGCTATGGAAGTCAAGATTACCATATAGTAATTGATGAATGAGCCGCTGTTCTGAATGAAACTCGTGACCGAGAACGCCAAATCCTCTGCTGGCCTATAAGGCACTGCTCCCCCAAACTCAGTGTACCTAGAAATCATCATAATAATCAGCTTTGAATCTACATGACTGAGAAAGATACAGAGGGGATTGGAGAAGTTGAAAATTTCAGCTTGTTCAGATATGCGCTTCTTCACATACCAGCCGGTCCAGTTTTCAGTCCACATCTTGGGTTTATTATTCGAGTTTGGTTTGAAATCTTTGAAGTAGAAGTCATTCCAGGTGTTAATCTGTCGCATAACGAATCAACATTAGTCAGGGACAGGAAAAATTATTTTCTAGAATCTTCCTACTCCCATCTTAGATAACTTTTACGAAATAAGTCAAGAATAACAACCATGCTGCGGAAAAACCCATCCTGCTTAAGTTTGAACATTGTTGTCAGGCCATGCCATTTAAACGAAGTCAACAATCGAAGTCAAGCCAAACCAGATTCGAGGCATATACATCGTTTCGGGACACAAGAATTAAGTACCTATGGGGAAAGTTTCCTGACTCATTATGAAACTATGAAGAGCAAGAAAGAATAAGGAAGAGGAAAAATTAAAAGCACATGGCATATGGATAAAGGGGGACCTGTTTACGACCATATAGGCCACCTAAAGTTTAGAAAAAAAAAAAAACTGTTGAAGAGACCCCACAAGCCTCGGAGGCCCTCGGTGATCACAAAACAGATGACATCGTAACCAACTTATATGGATATGTACATATATCTTATATAAATATAAGTTTAACCAACAAGATCCAGAAAAGTACAAACCACAGGATCAGGAGCATCATTTTGCTTGCACATAACCCATGGAACACCAGTGCCAAGTCCCACAGCCATACTTGCAGCCCATTTTGTGTATGCCTTGCCTGGTGCTCCAATTCCCCCTTCAACTAGTTCAAATTCATTCTCTATCTGCCAACAGACACAAAATTCCAAGCTTATCAGCTAAACAAAAATATCATTAAAAATTCCAAGCAGGTATAGAAAATAATGTCTCTTTACTGTTGAGGAAAAAAACACCAATTGAAATGGTCCATCTTCTAGAAGGGGTTGTAGAAATGGCGGAAGGTTTTCATACCTGAGATAATATTATAGGACCTCCCTGGGACTGAAACAACCTCTCTGCCTTCATCATGTTGACAATCTTCTGCGTGAACCTTTGCATTGCATCCTTCATTAAATGATTGATAAATGTTTCGTTAGTCAAAGGTTTAGAAATATGAAAAAGATTGAGAAGGGAAATTTGTTCAGAAAATGGTCAACCTCGAATGGCTTATTGTTTGTCCTGAAAGCGATCCCCGGGACATATTTCAGCCAAACAGGGAATCCTCTGCATCACAAACCAGCACAAAAAACAGGGCACGAGTTTCAAATTACATAGCAAAATAATAATAATAATAATAATAATAATAATAATAAAAAGAACTTCTCCTTTCCATTTTTATGCTAGAAAATAGGTACCCAAAATTCCACTCGGCGCAGACGTAAGGCCCAATCCGGAGGTGAACGTAAAGACCAGCTTGTTGCACCAGCTTGATGAACCGAACCAGATCATACCGGTCCTCAAAGTAGTACTGCACAAAGGGTGGGAAAAAAAGAAAAGGAGAGAACAGGAAAATTCATTAATTTTTAAAAGAAAAAGGGAAAACATGTAATCAGTGAATGAAAATGGTTATATTATCCAAAGAAGATCATAAGTCGCATTACGTTTCCGGGAGAAGGTTCATGTCCGTTCCAGAAAACATAGGTTTGGATCACATCCAACCCCCCCTCTTTGGCCTTCCTTATGAGATCAGGCCACATCTGCAACCACGCGAAAGCCCAGAGACCAAATAAAATACGCTTCTTTTCGAGAAAAAAGAAAAGGTATAGAAAGAGACATGTCGTGAGCCGCATTGGGATCGTCGCTACCTCAGGCGTGCTCCTGGGATAGTGAATGGAGCCAGAGATGAGGATCCTCCTCTTGCCATCAATGATGATAGCTTTTCTGCCGTAAGAAACAGAGCACGACACTGAAGATGCCCACGAGAGCAGAATCAATGCCAGCACCAGCTTGGGTCCAACCATGTTCCGACGTTTGAACCTTTCAAACCCGTGACCGTCCCTCTTCAAAACCAAATAATGGGATGGACTTTCTTGCCCAATAACAGCGACAAGGTTCTGCTCCCGATATCAGGAAAGAGGGGACGTATGAGGGGGGTTGTTTCGACGTGTCGATGGCGTTTGGTTTTGGAATGCTTGGGGGCTTTTGCATTTGGTCATACAAACGACTGCCGTTGCTTTATACTATTGAGCATGCAAATGAGAGCTAGAGAGAGAGACCGGGGGACAGAAAGAGAGAGTTTTGGTGAGTTGTTCGGTTGGTGTATTTTGAAGAGAGTGGGAAGGGAGTGGGAATCTTGGCAATTTATAAAGATTTCGAAGAGGAGGATTCGGTTTTTTCCTTCTTTCTCGTTGGTCCATTTCTGGTTATCTTTAGAAGGGGTCTCGTTGCATCATTTGCCACGGTTACTTTGGCATTGGCGAGAAAATCGGCATTTGACATTGACACCTGTTCAAAGCAAAAGCAAAAGCATTCAATTAGACCCTTTTAGAAGATGGGCCATTTCAATTGTTTTTTTTTTCCTCAATAATAAAGAGAATGTTTTTGACAGATTTTTTTTCAGTTTTGAGTTAACAATGAATGGTGGGTTTTTCTAGTATCTGGGATTATGCGATAAATAGAAATTAATTGTCGTACAAATCTTTTGCGGGAGCATGGATTCTTCGTGGGTCTTAATGTGAGTTCTTAAATTTCTTGACATGTCATCGCATTAATTTAATATAATTAGCTTGCAAAAAAAAAGTTATTTAAGGATTTTTGTTATTTCGAATCATCCCGTTTAGATTGTTGTAATACTTGGCTAACTTCTCTTCTATCTAGCTACATATCCATCTTTATTACTATATAGTCAAATTTTGGATTAGGTATCAATTGGGGAAATTGCTAACAAAGTTTTGAACTTAATTGTATCTATGTTAATTGAGTCATAAATCTTTTGACCATGTTTGGTTGTATAGATTTCTTATCAAGATAGAACTGGATATGATAAAACATAAAATCCAAAAATTGTGTTATGTCCTATCTACTATTTGATGAATTGCAATAATAAGTCAAATATATTCATATCATATTTTGTACTTATTTGGTATAAATGGCATATCAATGTGAATGAACCTAAAATATTCATAAAGGGAGATGGTAAAAATCCCTCATGAAATCCTTGCCTACTTTATTTTTATATGCTTATTTTTATTTATTTTTCCTCTCTGTTTTAATCATTTCATTTTTTATTTCTTTTCCCCTTATTATTCTCTAATAAAATTTTATTAAATAGTAAACCGCATTAATATGCATAAATTACTAAAATGCTTATTTATATTATAAATAGAATTAAATTTGAAGATATAAATAATAATAAAATTAAACTAAAAAAACTAAATTGTTATCTTTTGTTATTTTGAATTTTTATATTAGAATTCAAATATAATTTATATTGAAATGTAATTTAATTTTGTTAATTTAAGAAGTTTGTTATTTGAGAAAAAAATATTTATATTGGATATTAATTCTATCGACTTTTATCCCACCACTCTTATGAGATAATTTTATTTTATTTATATCATTTTTATATCGACTTTATCCTATCTTTAGCAAGCAACAAACAAAGGGTATAACTTTACCCAAAAAATAAAAAACAAACAAACAAACAAAGGGTATAATAAACTTTATCATACTTTAAATTTTATCCCAACTATCAAACGCGGTATTTATGTTTTGCTAATTGAGTCCACCCGACTGACTTTAGTTGAAAATTATTGACTTAAACGCCACCTATTTTATGTGGCACAACTAGTGCTAACATAGATAATTTTTATAATTATTCTAAAATTTTTGAATTTTTTTCTTTCTTTTCTTCCTTTTCATTTCTTTTCTTCCAAGCCTAATGAGGGCCATTGCTTGTCAAAAGGGAGGGTCGGCCGACCTGCGTCGTCTCCTGTAAGCGAGGGATTCACAACCCTTGCCTAAGGGCCACAAAGCCCTCATCGTCCACGGGCGAGGGGTTTGTGGCACCCATTCATTGGCTAGGGACTAATGGACTTGGTAGAAAAAAAGAAAAAAGAGAAAAAAAAATCATTTTTTAAATCAAATTTTTTTAAAAATATAAGAAAATTTTAATGTATTTTACATGGCACCGTGGGCATTTATGTTAGCGATTCTAGCCAAAAATGATTGGAATGACTCAAATGGAAAAATTTGAAAAAATTTAGAATTTAATTATCGCATTTGAAAGGTTTAAATTTGAATTGGCATAAGTACAACAAGTTTAGGATTTTTCTAGTAATTTTCCCAGTGTCAATTTCTTTGATAATTCGGAATATCTTGAGGTACATACATATATGAGAAATCTTTGATCACCGTTGTTTCTTGTGATGTACGAACTTTGGTGATCTGCAAAACCAGGATAAACTCCTTGGACTTGCACTTCATCAACTTCTTGGACACATATTCGCCTCATCTCGCGCGGCGACCTCATAATGAGGAATTCGATATCGGCTTCTTGAGTTGTTTGGAATTGGATAGAGAAGCTCTCGTCGATCGCCATCGGCAACGGCCTTGAAGTTCCCGGAGCTCTCCCATTGTCATGTAGGGGAAACAACTATCCAGACTAGTGACGAATGGGCTCTGGTAGGATTACACAGAAGCAGTTTTTACAGTTGATTATCACTAACTGCTCGTACCCCGCGGGCTATGATTCTTAGATCAGGCACGGTCATTGGAAACCAGGCCTTCACCGGTGAGACTCTGGTTTCTGAGATATTTGGGCTTGAGCTTCAATGCATTCGATGGCAATGTCATTCCTGAATTTCTTGGATGCTAGGAGAATATGATATAGAGTATATAGCAGGGCAATTGCTTATAATTTAGGAAACTCGTCGAGCTTGCTTGTGAAATCTTGATCTTTCGTGGGAATTCCGGGGTTTAAATGTAAAGTGGATAGTCGCCCTAGGTTCTTTGAAGTATCTCTGCTCCATGTAACGAGGACATCTCTATGGCTAGTTCTGAGTGAATCAGAGGACTATATCGGCTCAAACATCTTTGACTGGGCTGCATTGGTCTTTCAGTGGCCTATCAAATTTCATACCGTTGCCTAGCTTCTTCAACCTCGCTCACCATAACAGATCTCAGCTTCGGTGTTCTCGACTCGGAGCTTCCATGGTGCCGGTGAAACAGCATTGTTAGCATTAATATAAGTTATGGTAATGGAATATATGGACGCTACATCTTGATTTAGGACAGCGTTCTGATTTGGTGGACTTGGGACATGTCTAGGAATGCTATCTGAACGAAAATTTTGCAAAGATAAGTGAAAATTGAAGTGCTTAAGTTTGTCCGCCCCCAAGATCTGGCACCTTGCTTTCTCGAATGCTAGCATTTCAGGTCCCATACCGGGAAGCGATGTGGTTTTGTCCAGTAAACACTTGATCTTCAAGATATAGAATTACAAAAGACGAGAACTAAACGAGCTGGCTATAATATGAGGCAGAACGGATTAAAAGTAGGAGTTATTGAATTTCAGTTTATTATTACAAGCATTGCATTTCAGTGTCTTTCTAAGCAAGGCAACAAATTGACTGTCCTACTCTCTATTAAATCGGACCGAAATAAAGCTTTTGGAACCCACTTATCCAAGCAGTTTCCGCCTGCCGAGGTCTACAGTGAAAATACCGAGGAATTTTCTCTGCCGAGTCTCCATTTCTTGATTTCAGCCGACTTTCAGGGTATCGGGATCTCCAAAATATTAAATCGGACCAAAATAAAGCTTTTGGAACCCCTTTTGGCATTTTCATAGTAGACCCCGGCAGGCGGAAACGGCATGGATAAGTGGGTTCCAAAAGCTTTCTTTCGGTCCGATTTAATATTTTGGAGATCTCGATACCCTGAAAGTCGGCTGAAACCGAAATAAAGCTTTTGGAACCCATTTATTTATGCAGTTTCCATCTGCCGGGGTCTACAGTGAAAATACCGAAAGGGAATTTTTAATGGAACAAAAGGGAATTTTCTCCGTCACTCCAATCACTAACCATGCTCTGATACCATTAAACAAGGATGTCATGCCCCGATCCTCCGAGCACGTGCCCATCCCTCTGCGATCGATTAAATAGCGACGTCCCAGGACTCATCGCCGACCCTTTCCTTTTAAGTGCGCATGCAGAAACAAATAAATAATTCCCAGACAACAATAAGATGAGATAGAAAAGCAGGGCCATAATTTTTCGAATTGAAAATCACAACACGCTTATATATATATTAAATCGGACCGAAATAAAGCTTTTGGAACCCACTTATCTAAGGTTATGTTAAATTGGACCTATTCCATGATGAGTAGGATGAATCCCAATTCAAATCCCACTTGACCCTTTTTCCAAGTTTTTGCAATCCAAAGTGTGTTTTTTTGCCTATGACTAAAGTCCATCAAGTCTTCATTTTCTGATTTCAACTGACTTTTAGGATATCGGGATCTCCAAAATATTAAATCGGACCGAAATAAAGTTTTTGGAACCCATTTATCCATGCAGTTTCCATCTGACTTATCCATGCAGTTTCTGCTTGCCGAGGTCTACAAACTCAGGTCCTTTCGAACAGCAATGAAGTAAGCCGACTTTGTCAATCTGTCGACTACTACCCAAATTGAATCAGTTTCTCTCTGACTCTTCGGTAGTCCGGTCACAAAGTCCATCGTGATATGTTCCCATTTCTACTCTGGGATCTCGAGAGGTTGCAGCAATGGCGCTACCGTCTGCCAGTGTGAAGGTGATGAGCTGAGAAGCAACGGAATGGAGGTGGTCGGAGGATTTGGTCTTGAGGAAAGAGAGGAGCTGGAGCTGGGTGGGGCCCGCAGAGCAAGTAGCAATCCAGCTGAGCACAACTTGGATGGAGAAGGGAGAGAAGACGAGGTTGGAGGCCTTGGCTTGGGTCAAGAGGAGCTGCTTGGAGATTTCATTGTAGACCTCGGCAGGCGAAAACTACATGGATAAGTGGGTTCCAAAAGCTTTATTTCAGTCCGATTTAATATTTTGGAGATCCCGATACCCTGAAAGTCGGTTGAAATCAGGAAACGGAGACTTGGCAGAGAAAATTCCCTTTTGTTCCATTAAAAATTCCCTTCGGTATTTTCACTGTAGACCTCAGCAGGTGGAAACTGCATGAATAAGTAGGTTCCAAATAACACCAGCAGCAAGCGGCACTAGCAGTAACACCAGCAGCGCACTAGTAGCAGCACCAGCAACGGCACCAGCCTTATATAATCAAAGACCAAAAAATTTAAAAGAATCCAACTTTCATGTTCAAGAATAAGGAACCAATCTAATCTACTCCTTAGAAAAAGTACTCTCTAATGGTGATTGATAGATTAAATGATTGATGATTGTAAAGAATTAAAAAAAAAAAAAAAAAAAAAAAACTTGGGGCTAATTAAGTAGACCTTCTTCTTTGTGCCTACAGACCTATAAAAATTCTTTGGCTTGCGCAAGGATTTAAAGTGTGCTAATTTATTTGGCTGGTGACCTTCCCACTTATCCATGCCGTTTCCGACCTACCGGGGTCTACGGTGAAAATATTGAAAGGGAATTTTTAATGGAACAAAAGGGAATTTTCTCTGCAGAGTCTTCGTTTCCTGATTTCAACCGACTTTTAGGGTATCGAAATCTCCAAAATATTAAATCGGACCGAAATAAATTTTTTGGAACGCGGAAATGGCATGGATAAGTGGGTTCCAAAAGCTTTATTTTGGTCCGATTTAAAATTTTGGAGATCCCGATAACACTTGATGACGACATCTATACACTTGAAAGGCTAGGAAATTCCACTTGACTGTGTTCATATGTCTAGCACAAACTAGGTATGTAGTCGAAGCTATTTCTAACTAGTGACAATATGCTTACATGCACCGGCATGTTTCTGCGGCTTGTTCCCCCCTCTGTATATGTGTATGTGACTTCAGCAAAATGGTTTGTCGATATGCTTGACTTACACGCTTCCCTTTGTCGAAGTCTGGGTAGTTGTAATGGCATCCTTTACTTGCACAAGCTTCCAAAGACTTAAAAAAGAAGACGAATGCTATGCTCTTGTGTCACGGGCCGATCGATTGGGATTGTGACCGTGCGACGACTCAGGCTCTTTTGGATCGCCTAAGCCAAGCCTTGTTCGATTGATCGCACAGTCACTCGCTTTACTCGGATTGTAGAGAGATAAAGTTTCTAGAAAGAGGAATTCTAGAAAGAAAGGAGCTTTGATAAACTGAAATGTTTTGATGGTTCCAAATGAGGGGGAGGGCACACCTTCTTATACTTGATGCCCTCAGATTACATCCGTTGATCATCTTTTTATCCGTTGGACGAGATCGCACCGCCAAACCTACCGACACTAATGACAGCTACCAACTACCGACATTAATGGCTAGAGACTTCTAGAATTTGGCGTAATGACTGTATCGCCCGCCCTTGGAAAGTTCTGAAAGTCCTCTTGTTGGAAATCCAAGCGAGCACATGAGGTTCTCCACGGCAAGGCACGGTCCTTTAGCTATAGAAACCTCTTGGCCGTGATATTCTCCCCCACTCATTTGAGCGACGCCCTCGTCGCTCACAGATCGAAGGGCGACCTTCTTGGCATAGGCGTGGGCATTCTTCTTCCAATTCCTCTTTGTTTGGACTCGCTCGTACGATGGACCACACCCTTCCATCTTCTTCCATCTTTAGCTCGGGCATGGCACACAGCTCTAACTTTGGCTTGGGCATGGCACACGGTGAGTACTCAACCTCAGGGAAGAGCACTTGGATCGGCATGGTGTGCGTTGGAGTGGGATCCAATTCTTCCTTCGTCTTCTCCATGGTTGGCGGCTTGTGCATGCGCTTCTCGGCCTTCAAGCTCTTGTCAAGGCGCCGGATTGTCGTGATGGTCTTGGTGTCGATCACCCCTTTCATCATGGGGATCATCATCGGGCATTTCGAATCGAGGATCATAATGCAGTTAGTCCTCATGTCGATCATGGACCTCGCTATGGAAAAACTGCATTCCCAAAATGAGATCGTAATCATCGAGAGGAATTACCTCAAATGCTAGCTTGCCCTTCCATCCACCGATTTGGACATCCACATCGGGAGTCGATCCTACGCCATGGAAGTCACCCGAGTTGATGGGCTTGTATAATTTCCCGGTTGGCTCCACGCGAAGTCCCAAGGCTTTTGCCACCTCGGTCGACATGAACATGTTTGAGGCTCTAGTGTCAACCAAGGCGTATAGCACTCGGCCACACACTTCGACCTCCATGAAGAACATGTCCGTGTTCGGTGTAGCATCTTCTTCTTTGGACAACGATTGAGCTTGGACGATGTTGACAACCTTCACAGCTCCAAGCCGGATTTGCCACTTCTCTTCTTTGGGCTCCTCCTCCACTTCTTCGATGGCAAGGAGGGCGTTGATCCTACCCTTCTTTGGGCACTTTTGGGTCCAAACCTTTGCAAATGAAGCAAGGAGAAGGTGGGGGTTGATCGAACTTACTCGTCGTGCAGTCCGTTGGTTGACCATTTTGGAAGGACGGCTTGGAAGTTCCTTCCCCCCATGTCTTGACTTGGCCGCCTTGATCATGTGCATCTCGGAGAGTGCTTCTTCCTTCATCCTCGGAGGATCGATCCGACCTCCAATCTCTTGCTCGATTCTTTGGTTCGGTTTTGGTGAAGTTGACGAGGGACTCAGTCACGCTTAGCGCTCTCGCAAGACTCTGCACGTCCCGTTGCTTTAGCTCAAGTTGCGCCCACGGCTTCAATCCATCCATAAACGCTCCAAGAGCCTCCTCCTCTCCTAGGTTGCGGATTTGGAGTTTGAGCTCCGTGAATTCCTTCACATACTCTCGGATCGTGCCCCTTTGTTTGAGGCGATGGAGTTTGCTACAGGCTTCTTGTTGAGCAAACTCAGGGAAGAAGTAATCTCGGAACTCCCTCACGAATTCATCCCATGTGTCCACGGGATTGTCACCACTCTTCGTCTCGTCGCACCTATTGCGCCATCAAAGCATTGTAGTATCAGTAAGGAACATTGAAGTGGTTCTTACCTTGATCAACTCGTCTTGGATGTTGACGGTGCCAAAGTATTGCTCCATGCTCCACACTAAGTTATCCACCTCCTTGGCGGATCGGTCGCCTTTGAACTCTTTGGGTTTCGGCACCTCAAGCTTGGGCACCGCTTGTGTAGGCATCGACTCATTGGTGATGCTTAGTTTGCATAGGGCGAGCTCGGTCTTGAGCTCTTGGATCTCCGCCTTCATGACTTCGACCTCATCCCTATGAGGGCTTTCTTCATCTATCACTTAGACGCACTCCTTCAATACATCGATCGATGCTTCAAGGGCTTCATCCTTGTCGTGCAGC
The DNA here is from genome assembly GCA_014182375.1 of Eucalyptus virginea. NCBI lineage: Eukaryota > Viridiplantae > Streptophyta > Magnoliopsida > Myrtales > Myrtaceae > Eucalyptus > Eucalyptus virginea. Next base: position 52,569,980 of record CM024516.1, read on the forward strand.
GGAGCGTCGCTTGGTTGATGTCGGTCATGAAGTCTTCACGAAGCAAGACCTCAACCTCCATGATGCGGTCTCTCACGTCGTCAAGTCCTTCCATGAACTCAACCATGGCACTCCGGACCTTCGCGAGCTTCTCATCAAGTGCAACTATGGTGTCCATCGAGGCTTCTCTTTTCTTCGTTCGGCCGCGAGTCTCCTTCACTTGAATGGCCTTTCCATCCATGATAGCTTCTTGGCTCAACATTCTCTCGAACAGTTGGTGCTCCTCAATCTCTCGAAACGGATCCCTCCTTTGCTCTGATACCATTTGTCACGGGCCGATCGATTGGGATCGTGACCGTGCGGCGACTTAGGCTCTTTTGGATTGCCTAAGCCAAGCCTTGCTCGATCGATCACACACTCGCTCGCTTTACTCGGATCGTAGAGAGATAAAGTTTCTAAAAAGAGGAATTCTGGAAAGAAATAAGCTTTGATAAATTGAAAAGTTTGGATGGTTCCAAATGAGGGGGAGGGCACCCCTTCTTATACTAGAAGCCTTCAGATTACATCCGTTGATCATTTTTTTATCCGGTGGACGAGATCGCACCGCCAAACCTACCGACACTAATGACAGCTACCAACTACCGACATTAATGGCTAGAGACTCCTAGAATTTGGCGTAATGACCGTATCGCCTGCCCTTGGAAAATTCTGGAAGTCCTCTTGTTGGGAATCCAAGTGAGCACAGGAGGTTATCCACCGCAAGGCACAGCCCTTTAGCTACAGAAACCTCTTGGCCGTGACACTTGCATATCACTTATTCTGCAAACTAGAGAAATTGCTTAATTTCAGCTATAAACCGCATTGATCTAGAAGTTCTACTACTACGAAGTCCTTGTTGCTTGGACCAAAGTAATTTGAGTCGGGTTGCCACCCCATTCTTCAAAAAAGACCAATAGATTGCCTGTGGGATTCAACCACGATCTTGGAACGTGGTACCTAAAAATTAAAAGCTTATTAATAGGTGTTCAAATCAAAATATAAATTAATAAAGAAAAAGTGCAGTTCTACTTTTCTCACCATCTTTGAGAAGCCTCTCCACAACCACTTCGGCACTTATTCTCATCGAAAGTTCCAGCATAACTGCAGCCACCGCAACTGCCACGAGCTGTGTAAGCAGGCCAGTGGCGTCCAATGCTCCGACCATTTATCCATATCTCGCCCTTTCCCATGCTGTTCATGTCCAAGGCTAATGGACTACGTCCTGGGGGAGCATTGAAAGTTGCCTGCAAACAAAGCATAATTTGTTTTTTAAAGGAAAACCAGACTAGCAGTTATTATCAAGTGACGTTTTCGGGGTGGGATCTTCACCTTGTACCAGGTCAGGGGCTGCTTTTGGGCCAACATTGAACCTTCAAGCCATTGAACTGAGGAACTACCGCTTATGGTGTTGAGACCCAGATTTTCGCCCTTGAGACCAACCTTTTCGGGAAAAGCAAATATTTAGGTTTTGAATTTTGAAGATGGTGTGCAGATCATTCTCAATCTTCTATGGAAACTATAGACATATTGTCCGCTTTGGACACTCATCACGGTTTTGTTTCTCTCAGGGCAGCCAATATTATCCTAAGAAAACGCGTATGTACAGTTTAGAGAGACCCAAGTCTTATAAGTTAGTCCAGGACTCCCTCCCTAGGCAATGTGGGACAAGAGAGGGACTCCTTCCTTGCGCACGTCTTCCTTACGCACGTCCGAGGACCGTCGCTCGGGCCTTCACAACATCCACACACTATTACAACTAGTCAAGCAAACGTAAGTTTATCCACACATACCATTGATAACCAGGGCTGCTCAACCATCAAGAAATTTGAGCGTAAACGTACTTTCATTTTAATTCCTTTTTTTTTTTTAACAGCTCTGAGACATTGCTTTACTCGACTTTCATATCACAACAATGAATCCGCATTGCTGTGGTATCTTTTGATTCTGAATTTTTTGTTGAAAGGCAAAAGAAGAATAAAGGAGCACCAGACCGAGTACAGATACCTTGTAACACCATTTCCATTTCGACATGTCCCACGTCCCAGAATTGAGACCCTTCAATGTGACTGGCCCAAGCACCCCGGTATTCCGTGTCTCAAAATGCACGCCAACATTCTGAATGTTGGAAACAGAAGTGGAGAAAGTACAAATGTTAAGATCCTTACATGCATATACCTTAACAATAACATGTTGACTGGCAAAATACTGACCGGAAGCCCTACAGCTACACTCAATATCGACAGTTTGTTGATGCCAGCCCTCAGTTTCACATTATTACTATACGATAATTTTGGATTCTCTAACGATCCATACACGGACCCTGTATTACAGACAGACAATTACCAGAGTAACATATGTTATGTATTGAGATTTCATGTACCGAAAGGATGTTGCATTTTGGGATCTAGGCAGAAATTGATCTACCTGTGAGTTCACCATTGACGAAAACATGCATCGCATGTCCTGCAGACCATATGGTGAGCATGGGATATTGGCCGCTTCTCAGAAATGCTTCGTTAGGACTTATCGTGATGCTGAACAATCGACATGATCGAGAAAGTAAAATTGTAAGCACATGACAGTCCACTATATTGAAGTTTTCGTAATGCTTATGAGATGCAGGTCGCAAGCAGCACTCACTCTGTCGTGTACCACAAATAGTCTGAAGCATCTCTGGTGAGACTAATTTGCTCCAGCAGCCCGTCCTTTGTAAACGTGTCGCTCCCAAAGGCAGAGACAGTTTCTTCAATGTACGACTGCCAAGAGAATCCACCTACTGGCACCATCTTGATATGAGAACTCGGTGCATTGACCTGTTTGAAAATTGATAATATCGTGCCATCCTTGAACTTAATCTCTTAAAAAGAATTGTTTAAGGGAAAGTAACGGGACGTGTTAAATTGGAAAGAGTCGATGCAAGATGTCGTGGAGCTGAATGGACTGTGCCTTACCCTTGCAGTGTTGTAAACAGCAATTTTGCAGTCTGGAAGAATGCTGATGGACCAAGGCGGCAAGTCATATTGCCCGTTTCCAAAATTGACTCTGACAAAATTCTTCGTGTCGTAGTTTGCCAGGAAGGCCGCGCATCCGCTTCCAGCTTTGAACACGTGAGCCTAAGAAAAATAGAATTTGACAGGTTAAAGTTTAATTAACAACCCACAAGGCTGCGAGAGTGTTTTTATGCATATTCATTTTAAGGGGGCTTGAGAAACCAAACCTCTTGATTACTTCCAAGTGATTGCACTGCTGGATCAGCAGAAACCAGAGCCCATTCACTTTGCTTAATGGCTTTGTGCAAATCTCTCAAGTGACTCCATTTTGGTTCCCTCAGTAAACCTGCAACATTTACGCAAATTCTGATGTCAGGAAGATGACTTAGTAATCGCCACGATAGGATGTCATGAATTACTTCTAGACTTAGTCTTAAAAGGTTTAATGTTTAAGCATGTAGATTTGCCTTCACTCGGTTAAACTTCTGACAGTGTTACCAATTACTCCAGTCTTAAAGCAGTTAGATCCGTTGAATGCTCAAAGTGAAACAAATTGAGGCACATGAGCAAAGTTAGCCTTGCCCATGCCAGGATACTAACAATCTATTCCAAGTCACATACCGTATTCATCAAGAGGAGCATCGTAGTCATAGCTGGTGGCAATGAAGGGACCACCAGCTGTCCTGCCAAAGTTGGTTCCTCCATGATACTAAAGACAACAAACAAGACCCATATAAAGAACAAGCAAGTATGCAATCATTTAAAAGGAGACAAAAAAGAAGGTTAACTAATGATTATAATTCGCAGCATAATGGAAAGGCAAAATCAAGTGATTGATACAGAGCCACAGATGCTACGGAAGTCAAGATTACCATATAGTAATCGATGAATGAGCCGCTGTTCTGAATGAACATCGCAACCGAGAACGCCAAATCCTCTGCTGGCCTATAAGGCACTGCTCCCCCAAACTCGGTGTACCTGGAAATCATCATAATAATTAGCTTTGAATCTACACAACTGAGAATGATAGAAAGGGGGAGGGGGGGCGGGGGAATTGAAAATTTCAGCTTGTTCAGATATGCGCTTCTTCACATACCAGCCGGTCCAGTTTTCAGTCCACATCTTGGGTTTATTATTCGAGTTTGGTTTGAAATCTTTGAAGTAGAAGTCATTCCAGGTGTTAATCTGTCGCATAACGAATCAACATTAGTCAAGGACAGGAAAAATTATTTTCTAGAAGCTGTCTTACTCCCATCTTAGATAACTTTTATGAAATAAGTCAAGAATCACAACCATGTTGCGGAAAAACCCATCCTGCTTAAGTTCGACCATTGTTGTCATGCCATGCCATTTAAACGAAGTCAACAAGCGAAGTCAAGCCAAACCAGATTCGAGGCATATACATCGTTTCGGGACACAAGAATTAAGTACCTATGGGGAAAGTTTCCTGACTCAATATGAAACTATGAAGAGCAAGAAAGAATGAGGAAGAGGAAAAATTAAAAGCACATGGCATATGGAAAAAGGGGGACCTGTTTACGACCATATAGGCCACCTAAAGTTTAGAAAAAAAAAACTGTTGAAGAGACCCCACCAGCCTAGGAGGCCCTCAGTGATCACAGAACAGATGACATCTTGACCAACTTATATGTATATGTACATAAATCTTATATAAATATAAGTTTAACCAACAAGATCCAGAAAAGTACAAACCACAGGATCAGGAGCATCATGTTGCTTGCACATAACCCATGGAACACCAGTGCCAAGTCCCACGGCCATACTTGCTGCCCATTTTGTGTACGCCTCGCCTGGTGCTTTAATTTCCCATTCAACTAGTTCAAATTCATTCTCTATCTGCCAAGAAACACAAAAATCCAAGCTTATCAGCTAAACAAAAATATCAATAAAAATTCCAAGCAGGTATAGAAAATAATGTCCTTTATTGTCAAAAACCGTCTCTTTATTGTTGAGGAAAAAAAACCAATTGAAATGGTCCATCTTCTAGAAGGGGTTGTAGAAATGGTGGAAGGTTTCTCACCTGAGATAATATTATCGGACCTCCCTGGGACTGAAACAACCTCTCTGCCTTCATCATGTTGACAATCTTCTGCGTGAACCTTTGCATTGCATCCTTCATTAAATGATTGATAAATGTTTCGTTAGTCAAAGGTTTAGAAATATGAAAAAGATTGATAAGGGAAATTTGTTTCAGAAAATGGTCAACCTCGAATGGCTGATTGTTTGTCCTGAAAGCGATCCCCGGGACATATTTCAGCCAAACAGGGAATCCTCTGCATCACAAACCAGCACAAAAATCAGGGCACGAGTTTCAAAATACATAGCAAAATAATAATAATAATAATAAAAAAAAAACTTCTCCTTTCCATTTTTATGCTAGAAAATAGGTACCCAAAATTCCACTCGGCGCAGACGTAAGGCCCAATCCGGAGATGAACGTAAAGACCAGCTTGTTGCACCAGCTTGATGAACCGGACCAGATCATACCGGTCCTCAAAGTAGTACTGCACAAAGGGTGGGAAAAAAGAAAAGGAGAGAACAAGAAAATTCATTAATTTTTCAAATTCATTAATTTTTAAAAGAAAAAGGGAAAACATGTAGTCAGTGAATGAAAATGGCTATATAATCCAAAGAAGATCATAAGTTGCATTACATTTCCGGGAGAAGGTTCATGTCCGTTCCAGAAAACATAGGTTTGAATAACATCCAGCCCTCCCTGTTTGGCCTTCCATATGAGATCAGGCCACATCTGCAACCACGCGAAAGCCCAGAGACCAAATAAAATACTATTCTTTTTCGAGAAAAAGAAAAGGTGTAGAAAGAGACATGTCGTGAGCTGCATTGGGATCGTCGCTACCTCAGGCGTGCTCCTGGGATAGTGAATGGAGCCAGAGATGAGGATCCTCCTCTTGCCATCAATGATGATAGCCTTTCTGTCGTAAGAAACAGAGCACGACACTGAAGATGCCCACGAGAGTAGAATCAATGCCAGCACCAGCTTGGGTCTTATCATGTTCCGACGTTTGAACCTTTCGAACCCGTGACACTCCCTCTTCAAAACCAAATAATGGGCTGGACTTTCTTGCCCAATAACAGTGACAAGGTTCTGCTCCTGATATCAAGAAAGAGGGGATGTATGAGGGAGGGTGCTTCGACGTGTCGATGGCGTTTGGTTTTGGAATGCTGGGGGCTTTTGGAGTTGGTCATACAAACAACAGCCGTCCCTTTATTCTATTGAGCTTGCAATGAGAGCTAGAGAGAGAGAGAGACAAAGGGACAGAAAGAGAGTTTTGGTGAAAAGTTCGGTTGGTGTGTTGTGAAGAGAGTGGGAATGTTGGCAATTTATAAAGATTTCGAAGAGGAGGAGGCTTCGGTTTCCTCCTCCTTCTCGTGGGTCCATTTCTGGTTACCTTTAGAAGGGGTCTCGTTGCGTCATTTGCCACGGCTGGCATTGGCGAGAAAATCGGTAATTGACATTGACATCTATTCAAAGCAAAAGCATTCGATTAGACCTTTACGCGCATGATAAAATTTCTACTTCTTTATTTCTCTATTCTCCGGAACATGTTTGAAATAGAAATCCGTTTGGTAACGCAATTTGATTTTTCTATTTCTGAAACAGATTTCTATTCCAAAAATAGATTTGAGGAAGAAATCAGAAGTTTAAATTTTTAACTTCTCAATTTCTATTTAGAAATTGATAAATCTATTTCTGCTCTAGAAATTTTATCATGCGTACCCTATTAGAAGATGGATCATTTCAATTTTTTTTTTTCCTCAATAATAAAGAGAATGCTTTTGATAGAATTTTTTTTCAGTTTTGAGTTAACATTGAATGGTGGGTTTTTCTATTATCTAGATGATGCGATAAATAGAAATTAATTGTCGTACAAATCTTTTGCGGGAGCATGAATTCTTCGTGGGTCTTAATGTGGGTTCTTAAATTTCTTGACATGTCATTGCATTAATTTAACATAATTAGCTTGAAAAAAAAAGTTATCTAAGGATTTTTGTTATTTCGAATCATCCCGTTTAGATTTTTGTAATACTTGGCTAACTTCTCTTCTATCTAGCTACATATCTATCTTTATTACTATATAGTCAAATTTTGGATTAGGTATCAATTGGAGAAATTGCTAAAAAAGTTTTGAACTTATTGTATCTGTGCCAATTGAGTCATAAATCTTTTGACTATGTTTGGTTATATGGATTTCTTACTAAGATAGGACTGGATATGATAGGATATGAAATTCAAAGATTTTGTTATGTCTTATCTACTATTTGATGAATCACGATAATAAGTTGAATATATTCACATCATATTTTGTACCTTATTTGGTATAAATGGCATATCAATGTAAATGAACCTAAAATATGCATAAAGGGAGATGGTAAAAATCTCTCATGACACATTTGCCTATTTTTTTTATATGCTTATTTTTTTTTTCCTCTCTGTTTTAATTGTTTCATTTTTTTTTATTTCTTTTTCCCCTTATTATTCTCTAATAAAATTTTATTAAATAGTAAACCGCATTAATATGTAAAAATTACTAAAATGCTTAAAATATATAATAAATATTTATAAATAAAAATAAGATTGAACTAAATAAACTAAATTGTTATCTTTTGTTATTTTGAATTTTTATATTAGAATTCAAATATAATTTATATTGAAAGGTAATTTAATTTTGTTAATTTAAGAAGTTTGTTATTTGAGAAAAAAATATTTCTATTATGGATATTAATTCTATCAACTTTTATCCAACCTCTCTCATGAGATAATTTTATTCGGTTTATATTCTTTTTATATCTGACTTTATCTTGTTTTTTATCCTGTTTTGAACAAGCAACAAATGAAGGGTATAATAAACTTTACCATATTCTAAATTTTATCCCAACTGTCAAACGCAGTATTTATGTTTCGCCAATTGAGTCCACCTAACTAACTTTAGCTGAAAATTATTGACTTAGACGCCACCTATTTTACGTGGTATGGTAGTCTTGACATAGATAATTTTTATAATTATTATAAAATTTTTGAATTTTTTTTTCTTTCTTTTCTTCCTTTTCATTTCTTTTCTTCCAAGCCCAACAAGGGCCGTCGCTTGTTAAAAGGGAGGGTCGGACAACCTGCGTCCTTTGTAGGCGAGGGATTCACAACCCTTGCCTAAGGACCACAAAGCCCTCATTGTCCACGGGCGAGGGGTTTGTGGCACCCATTCATTGGCTAGGGACTAATGGACTTGGTAGAAAAAAAAGAAATATATATATTTTTTTAAATCAAAATTTTAAAAAATATAAAAAAAAAATAACGTATTTTACATGGCACTATGGGCATTTACATCATCAATTCTAGCCAAAATTGATTGGAATGAGTCAAATGGCAAAATTTGAAAAATTTTAGATTTTAATTAGCGTATTTGAAAGGTTTAAAATTGAATTAGCATAAGTATAAGAAGTTTAGGATTTTTCTAATAATTTTCCCCATGTCAATTTCTTCGATAATTCGGAATATCTTGAGGTACATACATATATGAGAAATCTTTGATCACCGTTTTTCATGTGATGTACGAACTTTGGTGATCTGCAAAACCAGGATAAACTCCTTGGACTTGCACTTCATCAACTTCTTGGACACATATTTGCCTCATCTCGCGCGGTGACCTCATGGTTAGGAATTCGATATCGGCTTCTTGAGTTGTTTGGAATTGGATAGAGAAGCTCTCGTTGATTGCCATCGGCAACAGCCTTGAAGTTCCCGGAGCTCTCCTATTGTCATGGAGGGGGAAACAACTCTCCTAGTGACGAATGGGCTCTGGTAGGATTACACAGAAGCAGTTTTTACAATTGATTATCACTAACTGCCCGTACCCCACGGGCTATGATTCTTAGAACAGGCACGGTCATTGGAAACCAGGCCTTCACCGGTGAGACTCTGGTTTTTGAGATATTTGGGCTTGAGCTTCAATGCATTCGATGGCAATGTCATTCCTGAATTTCTTGGATGCTTGGAGAATATGATATAGAGTATATAGCAGGGCAATTGCTTATAATTTAGGAAACTCGTCGAGCTTGCTTGTGATATCTTGATCTTTCGTGGGAATTCCGGGGTTTAAATGTAAAGTGGATAGTCGCCCTAGGTTCTTTGAAGTATCTCTGCTCCATGTAACGAGGACATCTCTATGGCTAGTTCTGAGTGAATCAGAGGACTATATCGGCTCAAACATCTTTGACTGTCTGCATTTGTCTTTCAGTGGCCTATCAAATTTCATACCGTTGCCTAGCTTCTTCAACCTCGCTCACCATAACAGATCTCAGCTTTGGTGTTCTCGACTCAGTGCTTCCATCGTGGCTGGTGAAACAGCATTGTTAGCGTTAATATAAGTTAGGGTAATGGAATATATGGACGCTACATCTTGATTTAGGACAGCGTTCTGATTTGGTGGACTTAGGACATGTCTAGGAATGCTATCTGAACGAAAATTTTGTAAAGATAAGTGAAAATTGAAGTGCTTAAGTTTGTCCGCCCCCAAGATCTGGCACCTTGCTTTCTCGAATGCTAGCATTTCAGGTCCCATACCAGGAAGCGATGTGGTTTTGTCCAGTAAACACTTGATCTTCAAGATATAGAATTACAGAAGACGAGAACTAAACGAGCTAGCTATAGTATGAGGCAGAACGGATTAAAAGTAGGAGATATTGAATTTCAGTTTATTATTACAAGCACTGCATTTCAGTGTCTTTCTTAGCAAGGCAACAAATTGACTGTCCTGCTCTCTAGAGACACTCGATGACGACATCTATACACTTGAAAGGCTAGGATATTCCACTTGACTGTGTTCATATGTCTAGCACAAACTAGGTATGCAATCGAGGCTATTTCTAACTAGTGACAATATATGCTTATATGTACACTGGCATGTTTCTGCGGCTTATTTCCCCCTCTGTATATCTGTATATGACTCCAGCAAAATGGTGTGTTAGTACGGCTTGACTTCACACTTCCCTTTGTCGAAGTCTAGGTGGTTGTAAAGGCATCTTTTACTTGTACAAGCTTCTAAAGACTGATAAAAGAAGACGAACGCTGTGCTCTTGCATATCACTTATTCTGCAAACTCCAGAAATTGCTTAATTTCAGCTATAAACCGCATTGATCTAGAAGTTCTGCTACTACGAAGTCCTTGTTGCTTGGACCAAAGTAATTTGAGTCGGGTTGCCACCCCATTCTTCAAAAATGACCAGTAGATTGCCTGTGGGATTCAACCACGATCTTGGAACGTGGTACCTGAATATTAAAAGCTTATTAATAGGTGTTCAAATCAAAACATAAATTAATAGAGAAAAGTGCAAATCTACTTTTCTCACCATCTTTGAGAAGCCTGTCCACAGCCACTTCGGCACTTATTCTCATCGAAAGTTCCAGCATAACTGCAGCTGCCACAACTGCCACGAGCTGTGTAAGCAGGCCAGTGGCGTCCGATGCTCCGACCATTTATCCATATCTCGCCCTTTCCCATGCTGTTCATGTCCAAGGCTAATGGACTTCGTCCTGGGGGAGCATTGAAAGTAGCCTGCAAACAAAGCATAACTTGTTTTTCAAAGGAAATCCAGACTAGCAGTTATTATCAAGTGAAGTTTTTGGTGTGGATCCTCACCTTGTACCAGGTCAGGGGCTGCTTTTGGGCCAACATTGAACCTTCAAGCCATTCAACTGAGGAACTACCGCTTACGGTGTTGAGACCCAGATTTTCGCCCTTGAGACCGACCTTTTCGGAAAAACAAATTTATTAGGTTTTTATTTTGAAGATGGTGTAGCAGATCATTCTCAATCTTCTATGGACTTGCATGAGTCATGTCTAAAACCAGGATACATCCACACACTATTACAACTAGTCAAGCAAACGTAAGTTTATCCACACAAACCATTGATAACCAGGACCACTCAACCATCGAGAAATTTGAGCACAAACGTACTTTTATTTTAATTCCTTTTTTTTTTAACAGCTCCGAGATATTGCTTTACTCGACTTTCATATAACAACAATGAATCCGCATTGATGTGGTATCTTTTGTTTCTGAATTATTTGTTGAAAGGCAAAAGAAGAACAAAGCAGCAGCAGACCAAGTACAGATACCTTGTAACACCATTTCCATTTCGACATGTCCCATGTCCCAGAATTGAGACCCTTCAATGTGACTGGCCCAAGAACCCCGGTATTCCATGTCTCAAAATGCAGGCCAACATTCTGAATGTTGGAAACAGAAGTGGAGAAAGTACTAATGTTAAGATCCTCACATGCATATAGCTTAACAATATCATGTTGACTGGCAAAATACTGACCGGAAGCCCGACAGCTACACTCAATATCGACAGTTTGTTGATGCCAGCCCTCAGCTTCACATTATTACTATACGATAATTTTGGATTCTCTAATGATCCATATGCAGACCCTGTATTACAGACAGACAATTACCAGAGTAACATATGTTATGTATTGAGATTTCATGTACCAAAAGGATGTTGCATTTTGGGATCTAGGCAGAAATTGATCTACCTGTGAGTTCACCATTGACGAAAACATGCATCGCATGTCCTGCAGACCATATGGTGAGCACAGGATATTGGCCGCTCCTCAAAAATGCTTCATTAGGACTTATGGTGATGCTGAACAATCAACAAGATCAGGAAAGTAAAATTGTAAGCACCTGACAGTCCACTATGTTGAAGCTTTCGTAATGCTTATGAGATGCAAGTCGCAAGCAGCACTCACTCTGTCGTGTACCACAAATAGTCTGAAAAATCTCTAGTGAAACTAATTTGCTCCAGCAGACCGTCCTTTGTATACGTGTCGCTGCCAAAGGCAGAGACAGTTTCTTCAATGTACGACTGCCAAGAGAATCCACCTACTGGCACCATCTTGATCTGAGAACTCGGTGCATTGACCTGTTTGAAAATTGATAATATCGTGTCATCCTTGAACTTAATCTCTTAAAAAGAATTGTTTAAAGGAAAGTAACAGAACATGTTAAATTGGAAAGAGTCGATGCAAGATGTCGTGGAGCTGAATGGTCTGTGCCTTACCCTTGCAGTGTTGTAAACAGCAGTTTTGCAGTCTGGAAGAATGCTGATGGACCAAGGCGGCAAGTCATATTTCCCGTTTCCAAAATTGACTCTGACAGAATACTTCGTGTCGTAGTTTGCCAGGAAGGCTGCGCATCCGCTTCCAGCTTTGAACACGTGAGCCTAAGAAAAATAGAATTTGACAGGTAAAAGTTTAATTAACAACCCACAAGGCTGTGAGAGTGTTTTCATGCATATTCATTTTAAGGGGGCTGGAGAAACCAAACCTCTTGATTACTTCCAAGTGACTGCACTGCTGGATCAGCAGAAACCAGAGCCCATTCACTTTGCTTAATGGCTTTGTGCAAATCTCTCAAGTGACTCCACTTTGGTTCCCTCAGTAAACCTGCAACATTTATGCGAATTATGTCAGGAAGATGACTTGGTAATCGCCATGATAGAATGTCATGAATTACTTCTAGACTTAGTTTTAAAAGGTTTAATGTTTAAGCAACAAGATGTAGATTTGCCTTCACTCGGTTAAACTTCTGACGGTGTTACCAATTACTCCAGTCTTAAAGTAGTTAGATCCATTGAATGCTCAAAGTAAAACGAATTGAGGCACATGAGCAAAGTTAGCCTTGCCCACGCCAGGATACTAACAATCTATTCCAAGTCACATACCGTATTCATCAAGAGGAGCATCGTAGTCATAGCTGGTGGCAATCATGGGACCACCAGCTGTCCTGCCAAAGTTGGTTCCTCCGTGATACTAAAGACAACAAACAAGACCCATATAAAGAACAAGCAAGTATGCAATCATTTAAAAGGAGACAAAAAAGAAGGTTAACTAATGATTATAATTCGCAGCATAATGGAAAGGAAAATCAAGTGATTGATACAGAGCCACAGATGCTACGGAAGTCAAGATTACCATATAGTAATTGACGAATGAACCGCTGTTCTGAATGAACCTCGCGACTGAGAACGCCAAATCCTCTGCTGGCCTATAAGGCACCGCTCCCCCAAACTCAGTGTACCTGGAAATCATCATAATAATTAGCTTTGAATCTACACGACTGAGAAAGATACAGAGGGGGGGGGGTGGGAATCTCATCTTGTTCAGATATACGCTTCTTGACGTACCAGCCAGTCCAGTTTTCAGTCCACATCTTGGGTTTATTATTAGAGTTTGGTTTGAAACCTTCGCAGTAGTAGCCATTGCAGGTGTTAATCTGTCAGATAACGAACCAGCACAAGTCAAAGACAGGAAAAATTATTTTCTAGAAGCTGTCTTGCTCCAATCTTAAAAACTTTTGTGAAACAAGTCAAGAATTAACAACCATGATATGGAAAAACCCATCCTGCTTAAGTTCGAACGACGTTGTCATGCCATGGCATTTAAACGAAGGCAAACAAGCAAAGTTGAGCCAAACCAGATTCGAGGCATATTTATCGTTTTGGGAAACAAGAATTATGTACTTACGGGGAAATTTCTAGACTCAATATGAAACTATGAAGAGCAAGAAAGAATAAGGAAGGGGAAAAATTAAAAGCACATGGCATATGGAAAAAGGGACGTGTTTAGGACCATAAAGGCCACCTAAAGTTGAGAAAAAAAAACTGTAGAAGAGACCCCACCAGCCTAGGACGCCCTCAGTGATCACAAAACAGATGACGTCCTAACCAACTTACATGAATATGTACATATCTCTTAAATAAATATAAGTTTAACCAACAAGATCCAGAAAAGTACAAACCACAGGATCAGGAGCATCATCTTGCTTGCACATAACCCATGGAACACCAGTGCCCAGTCCCACAGCCATACTTGCTGCCCATTTTGTGTACGCCTTGCCTGGTGCTCCAATATTCCATTCAACTGGTCCAAATTCATTCTCTATCTGTCAACAAACACAAAAATCCAAGCTTTTGAGCGAAATAAAAATATCAATAAAAATTCCAAGCAGGTAGAGAAAATAATGTCCTTTATTGACAAAGCCTTCTCTTTATTGTCCAGGAAAAAAACCAATTGAAATGGTCCATCTTCTAGAAGGGGTTCTGGAAATGGTAGAACGTTTCTCACCTGAGATAATATTATTGGACCTCCTTGGGACTGAAACAACCTCTCTGCCTTCATCATGTTGACTATCTTCTGCGTGAACTTTTGCATTGCATCCTTCATTAAATGATTTATAAATGTTTTGTTAGTCAAAGGTTTAGAAATATGAAAAAGATTGAGAAGGGAAATTTGTTTCAGAAAAATGGACAACCTCGAATGGCTTATTGTTTGTCCTGAAAGCGATCCCCGGGACATATTTCAGCCAAACAGGGAATCCTCTGCATCACAAACCAGCACAAAAAACAGAGCACATGAGTTTCAAAATACATAGCAAAATAAATTTAAAAAAAAAAAAAAAACTTCTCCTTTTCATTTTTATGCTAGAAAATAGGTACCCAAAATTCCACTCAGCGCAGACGTAAGGCCCAATCCGGAGATGAACGTAAAGACCAGCTTGTTGCACCAACTTGATGAACCTTACCAGATCATACCTGTCCTCAAAGTAATACTGCACAAAGGGAAGAAAAAAGAAAAGAAGGAGAGAACAAGAAAATTCATTAATTTAAAGAAGAAAAATGAGGAAAATATAATCGGTGAATCAAAATGGTTATATAATCCAAACAAGATCATAAGTAGCATTTACATTTCCGGGAGAAGGTTCATGTCCATTCCAGAAAACATAGGTTTGAATAACATCCAGCCCTCCCTGTTTCGCCTTCCATATGAGATCAGGCCACATCTGCAACGACGCGAAAGCCCAGAGACCAAGTAAAACGCGATTACTTTTCGGAGAAAAAGAAAAAGTATAGAAAGAGACATGTCGTGAGCCGCATTGGGATCGTCGCTACCTCAGGCGTGCTCCTGGGATAGTGAATGGAACCGGAGATGAGGATCCTCCTCTTGCCATCAATGATGATAGCCTTTCTATCATAAGAAACAGAGCACGACACTGAAGATGCCCACGAGAGCAGAATCAATGCCAGCATCAGCTTGGGTCCAGCCATGTTCCCACGTTCGAACGTTTCGAACCCGTGACCCTCCCTCTTCAAAACCAAACAAAGGGATGGACTTTCTTGCCCAATACCAGTGAGAAGGTTCTGCTCCTGATATCAGGAAAGAGGGGGGACGTATGAGGGTAGGGTGTGTCGACGTGTCGATGGCGTTTGGTTTTGGAATGCTTGGGGGCTTTTGGATTTGGTCATGCAAACGACAGCCGTTCCTTTATTCTACTGAGCATGCAATGGGAGCTAGAGAGAGAGAGAGAGACGGAGGGACAGAAAGAGAGAGTTTTGGTGGGGAGTTTGGTTGGTGTGTTGTGGAGAGAGTAGGAAGCCTGGCAATTTATAAAGATTTTGAAGAGGAGGTTTCGGTTTCTTGCTTTTTCTCGTGGGTCCATTTCTGGTTGCCTTTATAGAAGGGGTCTCGTTGCACCATCTGCCACGGTAACTTTGGCATTGGCAAGAAAATTGGCATTTGAGATTGACATCTGTTTAAAGCAAAAGCATTCAATTAGACCCTTGTAGTTTTTGCTTTTCCTTTTTCCAAAATTTCGGTCAATTTGAAAATGCCGTTCTTTTTCTGCAAACATGTCTCTCTGCCAAATTCACGCACCCTTTGAAGTGTGTTCTTTCTATCCTTTTGCTTTTGGCTGAGGAAGCTGCTCACCTTTCTTTGGTAAAACTGGTTTGAGAACAGTATCCCACCATGAGGTTCACATTTGCTTGTTGAATTTGTGTTCTGGCATGTGAGAAGTTGTTCTTGTTCGACTATTTGGAGAGTGTTTGACTAAGGTATTGAGATTCCTCCCATATCTTAAGGACTTAATACCAGCTCCTCGATCTGGCCATCTATAACCCAAAAAATTTCTATCGATCCGTACAACTCATTTAAATATGATTTCAAGTTTCGAGATTAGCTAGCAGGACAAGGGGTAGATGATTTTTGGTTGAGGAAGCTGATCGTCTTTTTTTGGTAAACCGGTTTGAAAAGAGAATCCCACCATGAGATTCACACGTGCTTGTTAGATTCACATTCCAACATCCAAGAAGTTGTTCGTGTTCGACTATTTCAAGAAAATGTTTTACTAAGGTATCAAGATTCCTGCCTTATCTTAAGGAATTTACACATCTCGAGCGCATCATCATAGGTTGACTTCCACTATATTAATCCAATCATAATCTATAAGCCGAAAACTTCCTATCAATTCATGCAACTCATTTGAATTTGATTTTGAGTATCAAAGTCAATTGGTCAGATAAAGGGGGGAGTTTTCAATTAGAAAATCAAAATTTACATCTTTATTCCCCTGGCCCCGCCTCGCCCCTTTTTTAAAAAAGAAGAAGAAGAAGAAGAAGAAATTCATCACTTATACTGGAAGAAAAGGTAGAAAAAAAAAGTATTTATGCCTTTGAAGGGAGAAGAAAACTGACTTAAAGAGTATATTTCTTGTTGAACCACGAAATGCAAACTACTTGAGTATGGGCAACTGCAATCGCCCCAACCCTTTCCCCATTGGCAGAAAAGTCAACGAATCCGCCGCGGCAGAGCCCCCTGCTGCACCACCTGGCCTGACCAGACGTTAGTGCCTTTGACTCCAAGCAAATTGCCACTCACTGCCCAGTCGCCGCCCGCCACGTCAGCCCCCGGCAGGATGCACCGCCCGTCGCCGAAAGCAAAATCCACGGCCAAAGATTCACCTAGGGTTAAGTCTAAAATATCTCAACATCTACCTAATTCCCATTAATTACTTTTCATGTTTATGGCAATTTTCCCCACCTCGTGATCGGTCATTAAAGTCAGCTGCCCGTGAAGATTAGGCTTTTTAGTTTCCTTTGTTGGCATGCCCATCTTTAAAAAAAAAAAAAAAAAAATTGGCTAGAGTAATTATGTTAATATTACTGAATTATAGATGTTCCTATTTCCTTATTGAGGCGAGATTATATTGCGTTTTAAAGCAAATTGTTTTCCAAAATTAGTTTGAAAGTTCATCCAAATCATTAAATTATATTGAGTTTTTGCTCACTTGGCATGTCTATCTTCAGTGGTTCTTATCAAATTTGGAGGATTTCTAGATCATTATCAATCTTATAGTTGCTTAGTTAAGCAAGATGATGGATTATTTCCTTAAAAGATCGATTCCTATTATTACAACATTCCATCTTTTTTCTTTTACCGAACAAATTACAAGGTTAGCTTCTCTCGATTACATGATTTTATTAAAATTGAATTCTCGATCTCATATTCTTACTCTTTTTGGGGTATTTGATTAGAGGATGTTAATTGTGGTGACATGCCATTTTCCTAATTAGCTTTGAAATCATGCCACGTGTAAGTATGAGCCTTCATAATTGTACTTACTAAGCATCTCTATCTCGCACAATCTTATCTTTCGAAGAATTTCCAGGGCATTTTATGGTGGCTTAATTAGCAATACTGAAAAAGCAAAATTTTTCCACAATTGGTTCAAAAGTTCATCCAAACCATTAAATTATTGAATTTTTGCTTGCTTGGCATGTCTATCATACATCTTATCCAATTTGGAAGATTGCTAGATTATCATCAACATAATGGCAGCTTAATTAGCAGTAGGATGGATTATTTCCTTAATTGCAGCTCTTTTTTACTACAATCATGTGCAAGAATTAACCTCCTTTTGCAGTCCTTCCATCGACCGAAAAATCTCCATGTTTTGTTGCTAACATGAATACTCGACCGACATGTCTGGTATGGTGCTTTTCATGCACGAAAATATATAAGTTTTGCTGGTACAACATTAAGGAAAAGAGACGATGCAATCCCACCCATCTTGCTTGATTAGGGTTTGGGGGTAGGTACACGACGGCAAATTCCCAGTAAAACTTGTCGTCAATTCTTATATCGATTATAAGCAGATTGGCGTGCTAGCAGCCTTAGATCCTGTGTTCACCTGATGGACTCAGTCTGCAATTTTCATCTCGTTTAGAAGCGGATTTGCGTGTGTCGATGGCCTAAAGTTCATGCTTTTGACTTATTCGCTAATCAGTCAATATCTGTCCATTGGTTCCAAAAAAGTGATTGGGAGGCTCCTGCTTTCTTGTCATACAGCCAAAGCGCGTCGAAAATTAAAAATTAATTGTATCAATTAAGATAAAAATAAGCTTATATTTATAATATTTTTCTCTTCTTGGCATACATAATCATGAATTATGTAATATCATCCACTACGTATTCACAAACCATGAAATGATTAGGCATACTCTCTCGTTAACCTAATTCCTAAACATCACAAATTGATTAAAAAATCTTATCTTGATCTTGATCATTTAGAAGGGCATACACCTAATCTACGTCGGACAGAAAAAGTGGATCCCGCTCTACGAAATACTTGGCCACATGGATAAATCAATCCTCATGAAATTCTACTTCATTTTTATGTCAAAAACCGGCCGGTCCGTGTGACAATCTTGGTCTTCCATGTTAAAGACCATTTTGACTTCTGAGTAAGAAATATACAATATAGATAAATATATTTTCAAGATGACCATAATATGCAATTTTACCTAACTATTTTCTTCAACCATGCATCCTGAATTTCCTCTGGGTTTTGAAGGAGATGAAGAACGGGAACATGGTTGATGCTAATTGTTAAGCAATATTAGAAGCTAAATCTCGCAGTTTTGGACTCTTATGTGAAGACAATCCTTTCTTAATAAGTAGTTAGGTGGTCCAGCTCTCCAAATGGAATCGAAAATATTGCTCAGACCTAATAAATTTTTAAAATTTGGAATTGGGTATAGGCAAACCTTTTCAAAAAATATTGACTAAACCACGGATGAGAAAACGATAAAAACAATCAAATCGATCAATGGATTTGGACCAATTTCATCTATTTTCCTTATCATTTCAAACCATTTCAAATAGCAAAGATCAATTTTACTTTAGAACAGCTGGTTCTCCTGCTTGCCCAAAATCTATTTGATTCGAGATCTAGGTCCTTACTCAGGTTGCTTTTTTTTTTTATCCCTAATCATAATGGAGTATTTAAAACACAATGAACATTGTTGACCGTGAAGAATTCTCTAAGCTGACAATGACAAACACCTAATCATATTTTTGTTTGCTTCAAATAGAAAAGTGTTATTTGAAACAAATTCAAAAGAAAGAAAATGTTCGATTCAACTGGATCTAAATCGGCTTGTTGTAGGGGGAGAGAAAAGGGCGACATGCATTATTCCATTTTCTCCCCATATTTGTAGCACCGATACAAGAAGCTACGTGCACCTCGAGAACCATATAATAATTTGCACATCATATAAGCAAAAGACATAGAGATCATCGTATGTGAATTGCAAATACGTTAAAGATGAATTTCAATATAGAGATTAGATGGTCGTTCGTCATGTACACACAGTGTTCTCGGATTATGTGAAAATGGAGTGGTCGGGTTTCGGATTTGTAACCGACCAACTAGCCTTTTGTCCAATCACTCTGGTGCCCAATTGATAGAATGGACAGAGGATATGGCGAATATCTGGCCTATGGATATGGCGAATATCTGGCCTATCTTTCTCCCAACAATTGCTTTCACGCAAGAAAAACCAATTGACGTTGGCAGGCCTCGCATCATGTCCCGATAAAAAAGGAGAACAATATCATGTTTTCACTAAATTCAGATGAAAAGGCCGGAAATTCATCATGCTACGGATGAGTGCGCCACGTAATGATAAAATTGACCTCTCGATTGGCTATTGATCTAATCCGAACTCTGTCAATCTCCCGAATAATCTTGTTCTCAAAACGGAGACGGGATATAAAGGTTTCGACGATTCTTTGGAATCGACCTTGACCGATGGTCCACCAACGTCTCCTTCCGTAGACGCGGATAAACGCGAATGAGTCATAAGGAAAACGACCCTCATTCGATCTGTTTTTAGGGTATACAAGTTGTTGTAATCGATTTCTGGTTTTGGAATTTGAAACCTATTTTATTTGCCTTAGAACCAACTCTAGAAACTTTGTTTTTTCGGTCCCGTTCTAGGGTCTACACGAGAATTTGTTTTTTTTCTTTGATTTCATTTTTTACATTAAAATAATATGAGCAATACAACAGTTACAAAGTAAAAGATGGACAGGAGTAAGTAAGTCAAGGTGATTTGGGAACAAATGAGGGTTGCAAGGCTTGAACGAGTAAGGGCTAATCGAGAGCGAGCAAGGAGGAGGGTGAGTTGAGAGAGAGAGAGTCATGAAATGTAGAGATAAAAAAGGGAGAGACAGAGAAAAAGATGTCAAGGGAAAAATTAGGGGTTTTAGGTCTTATGAAACCAGTTCCTATTTGGTCCCGTCAGTTCATTTTTTGGGTAGTTCTTCACTCAGAACCGGGAACTAGACCAATTTCAACGGAATCCTAGTACTAGACATTTTTGAGCTATCCGGCCTAGTTCTCAGGTAGAACTAATCTGATTACACAACCGTAACACTATGTGGTAGCCAAATAAATTTTTGTTTAATGAATGAATGTGTGCACAAGGAAGGCTTGTCAAGCGAACGACCCCATCATTGCTTCTTTGATTAGTGCTTTGAAAGTGGGATTAGGTTCCTTAACAGAAGCTTTAACGAACTCCAGTTTCTTAATTAGCACAATTCCTTAGTGGGGGGTTTTTGACCCAACAACAGACGAGCCAATCTAATTTCGTTATCTTCGATTGGTTACGTGGTCAGTGAACAGCAGTTGTCTCTGTCGACATTGAAGCTGATAGGCATTTGATTGGTAGGTAGGATCATGTTAATGATCATCCTAAAGACCTTTATTAACCTCACTTAGAAAAGCTACA
Organism: Eucalyptus virginea; assembly: GCA_014182375.1. Classification (NCBI taxonomy): domain Eukaryota; kingdom Viridiplantae; phylum Streptophyta; class Magnoliopsida; order Myrtales; family Myrtaceae; genus Eucalyptus; species Eucalyptus virginea. The sequence continues at coordinate 52,590,941 of CM024516.1, forward strand.
TTCGATTTCTTTAAAACATTAGTGAATGTCTCGTCCAGATGAACTACAAGCTTTCATATTTGGATTCCTAGTTATCTCGAGATCCGATGAGGTACGACCAAAAATTATCATAAGAAGAGTGATAATTTGACTCGTGATACTCTCCGACTACATCGCTTTCCTAGAATCTCTTTTCAAAACAAACCCCTGACACGTCAGTATAGCACTTTTCATATACGAAATTAATTGAGTTTTTATTCTATGATATCAAGGAAAATAGATGATAATTATCGCAAAATCCCGTGTGTTGGGTTTAGGCAGATACAACAGTGAATTGGAGGAATGATCCCATTTTTCACCTGATTAAAAAGCTCATTTTTCAAATTCTTACCCCGTTTAGAAGCTGACTAACGTGTCGGCAGGATTCCGTTTTCCCGTAATGACACTCTTTTTCATCTTATCTCGTTTTCAAGCTGATTGGCGTGTTAATAGCCCAGTTCTTGTCTTTTGATTTATTTATTAATCAGTCAACATCTGTCCCATTTCCTGCTTTCTTGCCATGCAGCTAGGCAGCACGTAGAAAATAAAATTAAATCATGTTAGGTTCAAAAAATGCTACCCGATTTCTAATTTCATAATTCTCTTCTCGGCATATACATTATAAAAACGAATTACAATATAAATGCGGTGCGTCTCCACTAGATCCATCATAATATGGATTTATGACCCATTTTGCCAGCTCTAAGTCTCCACCCACTGCCAAGCCATGATTATAAGAATATCCTCTCATTACCATAATTCCTAAACTGCACAAATTGAATAAAAACCTAACCTCATCCTCCGCCATTTGAAAAGGACAGACATCTAGTTCACGTCAGCAGAAAAGTGGGTCCCGCGCGGCATGTGTTTGGCCAGGTCAGAAAAATCATTTCTCACGGGTTTTTATTGCATTTTATACGGAAAAAAGTACCAAATATTTTTTAAATTTATTGCATTAATATAAATTCAATCACAAATATTTCAATTAAATCAATTTAATCATAAGACTTTTTGCATCAATAATAATTTAATGCATCCGGCCGATTTGAAATCGATGTGTAGATGATTAATCATCTTATATATCATGTCGACATCAACATAATATTTTATTAAAAATTTTTATTCTTTTTTTTTTCCCTTCTTTTGAACAGCATGGGCTAGCAAGTCCCCGTTGGCCACAGGCGAAGCGGCCCTCACCTAAGTGAGGCAGGACATTTGTGTCGTGGAGAGTCAAAAACCTTCTTGGCAATTCTTAGTCTTCCATTTCAAAATTATTTTTTCACTTTGAATAAGAAAATACAAAAAAAAAAAAAAGTAATTAAAAAATATAAATATATTTTCAACATGACCAATCAAGAGATGATATGCAACTTTACCTAACTAATTTTCTTCACCAAAGCATGTTGAATTTTCCTCTGGGTTTTCAATGGAATGACGAGTAGGAAGACGGTAATATTAATCGTCAAAGCAGTATTAGAAGATAAATCTCGTGGTTTTGGACTCATAAACGGAGACTATCCTTTTTTCCGTGGAAATTCGGATTCGGGTATATGGCCAACTTTTTCGAAAATATTTGACTAAACCATAGATGAGAAATGATTTAAGTACCTAAACCGAACAACAAATCTAATAGTTTTTTTTTTTTCAAATTGTCAGATTTAATTTTTTTGGGTTAATATCCTGAAAAACCCCAAACTGGTATATCTCTGTGACAAATTTACCCTAAACTATTTTTTTTTACCATGAAAAACCCAAAACGGTATACCCGTGACAAATTTACCCCAACTGATCATAAAAAATCCTAAACTGGTACATTATGACAAATTTACCCCAAACTAAATTATTCAATCGAAAAAAACTCTAAACTAATAAATTTGTGACAAATATACATTCCGCTAAATTGAATTAATACCACAAAAAATCACAAAAATTATAAATTGTGACAAACGAAGAGTAAAATCGCAAATTGGTATTCCAGTCAACTGTCACGTGTCATTTAACTTAGTCAAAATTTAACGAAAACTAACAAAGTGTAAATTTATCATAAGTGTACCAGTTTGAGGTAAATTTGTCAAAGATATACCAGTTTTGAGGTTTTTGGTGGTCAAAAAAACAATTAGAGATAAATTTGTCACAGTGTGCCGGTTTAAGGTTTTTCAATGTATTAACCCTAATTTTTTTCTTCGCTTTTCCGAACCATACCAAAATAAATTCGGAGATTGATTTTCAGTAGAACCAACTTGAAACGAGAAACTATTTCCACTCATCAAAAATCTATCTAGTTTGGTTGATCCTGGTCCTTACTTGGATCGGACTCACCTTTAGTCATGACGGAGTATTTAAAATCTCTAAGCTCATACTGAAAAAAAAAAAAAAAAACAAATTCATTTTATTTTGTTTAGAAAATTAAAAAAAAAGTGTTATTTTTGGGATTAATTTCATGAAAACCCTAAAATTGTACACGTATGACAAATTTATTATAAAGATTTTTAGCTATCAAAAACCTCAAAATAGTATATCTATAACAAACTTACTCTTCATTTATCATTAGCATACCAATTTATGATTTTTAAATATTAATCTAATTTAATAAAACCCAACGAAAGATAAATTTATCACAAGATATATCAATTTAAGGTTTTATGTGGTTTAAAAATTTATTTAGAGTAAATTTATCATAAATGTACCAATTTGATTTTTTTATAATAAAAAATTAGTTTTTGACAAATTTGTTATAAGTATATTATTTTGGAATTTTCATGATATTAATTTTATTTTTTTGGTCTGTAATAAAAAGTGGTATTTAAAAGAATAAATAAATAAATAAGAAGGGCGCCATTTGCTCCGGAGTCTATCGCCTTTGTTGGGAAGTGGCCCACCTCAGCCCGCGAAAAGTTTGAAAACCTTACGTATCGTCCATCCACCTGGAATGGCCGGTCGAGTGGACGTCGCTTATCTTCAAAAAGCTTCTAGTTTCATTTTCCTTAAGCTCAATTATTAGCTGGTGCTATTATCACATGCAATTGCATGGCTCCATTTTCTCCGCATAACCATTCAGAAAACGACGTAGAGATTATCGTGCAGATGCAGATGAATTCCGATGGAGGGCGAGGGGTCATCTTTTCAATTGCTTTCGGTCCGATCCAATTTCGATGCCCTGTCGGCGAAATGGGACGAGGATACGTCGAATGTCGAACCCATCTTTCTCGCACCAATTGCTAACGTGCAACCGGAAAGAACAATTGATTCTAGCCATCTTTCCGTGATGTTCTCGTGCTAAAGAGAAATAGTATCACGATTGGACCAAATTGAAGGAAAATGGCCAAAATGCGTATATAGTAATGGATGAGGGCGCCACGTACTGATAAAGTGACTTCTTGACTGGCTATTGATCTAATCCAAACTCTCTCCCAACTCACAATTTATTTAAGTGCAATAGTAGGGCCCTTTAAAAAAAAAGGGTCAAAAGATTGCCTAACTATTTTGTGATTGGCCCTTTGGAATTATTCATCCATAAAAGTAAGTTAACGTGGAAAACATTGGGTGAGGTTGAACCGATGGGATAGAGCTGAAAACTCTTGGAAGAAGATTGAAATCCAACCCACGACACAAAGTTTTGTGTTATTTGACTCGTGATAGTATTCAATCATGGCTCTAACAATGATAGCGAAATAGCAATCCGATCAAGCACCCATTGATGGATAAAGTACCCATTGATGGATAAAGTTTTGGTGAAGCGGTCATATAGTCATTTCAATCAATTTTGTCGAAACTAGCTGATGTGGCAACGTGCCATATAACACGACTAACAATGATTGAATCTCAATGTTAGTCATTTTCGATAAGAATTTGTCAGAAAAATTAAATTGGTATCTCATGCAAAAGTTTATGATTAAAGTTAAAAAATTTAAAATTGAATTGATATCGGTACAATAGATTTAGGAATAATTTGACAATTTCCTTCGATCATGTATTCTAGATTAGATTGACTCCATTCTAGTGGGTGTGGAGACGTGTACAGATCATTGTCATATTAACTTATTGCACCCAATACTGTTCAAATTATACTGGTGTGGCTCCACCTATTAAATAATTAATTTGCTGTTTTTGATAAAACCCCATTTGGGCCCCCTCTAATTTGGACCCACAAAAGGTCGTTTTCAACCTCATTTTTCTCCTTTTGGATTTATAGAATAAAAAATGTGTTTTGGTAACCGATCATTGCCATGCAACAGAGGGAAAATCAAGTTCATTGCACCATCGCTTGAAATCCTAAAATAAACAACATGCATCGTCACGAGTAGCTAACTGTCCCCAACAACTTGGGCTTGATATTGACATATGAAATTTTGTTTTTTTTGTTTTTAATTTCTTTTTCCTTTCTCAAACGAGGCAAATTATAGTTTAGCTACACATTCAAGACAAATTATATAATAAAAAAAGGGAGAAAATATTGGCCGGCCACGCCACGTCTTTCAGGAAAAAAAGGAAAATAACAAATATAGTGAAAAGTCCGTGGTTGGCCGATTCTGTAGAATTATTTGGGAGTTTTCAAACTCATTTTTTAATATATATTTAATGTGAAAGAATAGATTCTCCTAAGAAAAATGTGGGTTGCCTCCGTCTGAAGTTGGCCGGCTTTCAACGTTTCGGTGGAGAACGGATTGAGATGTTTAATTGGATAAAATGTACAGAATGACTCATGGCCAGTCGATGGGGCCGATATACGAACGGTTGGATAAGGCAAAACAAAACATGGTTGGCTATACTTGTCATTGAAAAAAAAAATTGGGAAAAAAAGAAAACACGTTTAGCTACACCCTTGTTTGAGAGGGCTATTGGCCTTGAGAAAATATTAATCATTTTTTCAAATTTTCTGTTTTCTAAAAAATATATTCGATAAGTGAAACAAAAGAGGAAAATATTACCGGAAGACACATTTAATCTATCAAAACGAGAGAGAATAAAATGTTTTGATAATCGTCAGGAATCGACTGTGACGAACGGCTGATGATGAACGTGTCCTTCCAAAGACGCGGATAAATGTGAATGAGCCATAAGGAAAACGACCCTTATTCGACTGGTTTGGCTTGATCGCCATGCCCATAATGTCGTGGTACGGACAAATGATCAAATTGATGCCGAATCTCTTGTCATAGTCTACCCAGTCTCTCCCTACTAGAAGCTCATTGATTAGGAACTTAAGTCACATTCAAAAGTGAAATTGGTCGGCTTGTGACGATCGCAATGGTGTTTTAAGAAATATGCCATGCTACGTGGTAACCCAATTGAATATTATTTGATGAACGGATGGATGTTCTCATGTGGAAGTTTGGTCTTAGCGAGGGACACCATCATTGTCCTTTTGATTAGTGCTTTTAAAAATGGGAATAGGTTCCTTCTCAGAAGCCTTAACGAACTCTAGTTTTCTTTATTAACACTATTGCTCAGTGGGGATGTTTTTTGACCTATGCATCAACAGATAAGTTAGTTTAATATTGCTTATCTTGGATTAGTTACATGGTCAGTAAACAGCAGTTTTCTCTTGTTGACATTGAAGCTGATGGGCATTGGTTTTGTTCTGGTTCAACCGCTTAGCCACCAATTACACATTCCCCAAAGGTCCATAAAGAGGATAAGTTTTGGTGACCTATCGACAACACTGATGCACTTAATATTGCACTTGTCCACCAACCAGTTTCTTAACTGAAGAAACATTTATGAGAGAGAAGCTGGCCCCTTCTCTGTTGTATCACCATACTTTAGGTAGGATCGTGTTAATGATTGACCTAAGGACAGTTATTGACCTCGGTTAAAAGGAAATTTCTGATGTTGAGAATATTTTACAAAGTGCAGTTAAAAGTTTAAAGAGAACTACATTGACATATAAAGAGATGTGAACTGTATTATCAACGCCCTTTTTATGTGCAAATCGAATTAAGATTAGCATGTGAAAATGTGAGTAACGTTGATGGATATTGACTTTGATACTATATTAAAAAAGTCCAATCTAAAATCATAAAATGATGGATGGAGGGTGACTAAATGTATGAATTACAAACTTTCATATTTCAACCATGTAGGTGGCCCGTAGCAGTTAGCAAAATTCGAATTGATGACTTTTAATTTTTGGGTTGGGAATTTCCAAATGCCCAAGTCAATTGTGCCAACTGTGTGTGGGGTTGGTAAAGTATTCCCTAATGATGTATGCTCAACAAATGTGCTAAAGGAATCCCCTGGCACGCGTAGTGAAAATGCAATGGACTGACTTGGTGATATCGCATTAACATAATATGATTATTATATTCTATGGTTATGTGCTTGAAAAGGGACGATGGAGAGATCAACATTGGGCAACCCTTTGGGCCTTATAATGGGAGTTTTATGTCGCTTATAAAATGCTTGAACTAAGCCACAACCATTGCCTAGATGGACAAGCTCATTACAATAGTCCCGCCATAATTCAAGTGCGAAGCATAGACTTTTCAAATTACTTGAGAATAATGCATACGTAGATCAATCATCTTGGTGGTTATAAATTAATATTCTCAAATTTTAAGAGCCTTCCCACATCATACTCTAACATTGCTTTTGTTTGTTGACATCGAGACCAAACCCATGTCAATATCAATCTATCCAAGAAAACGTTGATATCTTCCCCCAACCACCAAGAGACAAAATGGTTCATCTTCCATATTTATGAGCTGTGGTTGCTGAAGAGAGTTGGAATAATGCTGGCGGTGGATTGAACTACAAAAAGCTCCCGATTCTCTTGGACTAATCAGAGAGAAAAAAAAAAAAAAAGGGTTTTCAGACGGTCTAGCAATGTGAATACTAGAAAGTGCAGTGCAATTTAGGAGCCCGCAATCTCTCTTGGTACTGATGATTGAGGTACCCACGTTGTTTTCAAAAGAAGCTATCCTCTTGTTCTTAGACAGGGACACATGACACATCGACAAGGAAATGAGTGGTTGCTGAGATTTGCAATTTGATATGAAGGAAAAAAAAAATCAGATTTTAAATTCTCTTTATTAATGCATTCTTAATTAGAGATTAAATCAAACATGTAATTTACTTCGTATATATTAAGAAGATATCTATCTTGAAAAATGATAGTTCCTTAAACGAAAATCCACCCATTTTAGTTATTTCTATTTTTGCACCCCCTCCCCCAAAAAAAAAATAAAAAGAAAAAGAAAAAACGAGGGTTTCATGCTAGGCCAACTTCCCAACCCTTTTCTCTTTGCCAACATTTAAAAAATTAACAAAATATATAATTTAAAATGTGAGAGATTCTGCATGTCTCCCACAATTTTCCATGTCTATAAGGGATCCATGTACATATCTCCTTTGATTATCCATATTTTAAAGAACTCTAGAAGATTCTGCATGTCTCCCACGATTTTCCATGTCTATAAGGGATCCATGTACGTATCTCCCTTGATTATTCATAATCCCTAATTGATATGGATAATCATAGGAGAAATGTAAAATCCCCTAATTTTATATCTTGGACATCGAATGTCCAAGAAGCATGAAGTGTCAAATTCGATTAATACCCGATTAGACCGCGTGGGATCCAACCACGCAGAAATAGTTCATTCGAATCTCTCGGTCCCAACACGGAAAAGGATACGCAAAAACTGACCCAAACGCGACCACGCTAAGGAAAGCGAATTCAAAAGCAACCAAGTTGTTCTGCTGGGGCAGAAACGTGGGACATCAGTCAGACCCCAAACAGAATCAATCTCATCCGACATATCAGAGCATGCAGAAAGCGACAAGCATGGCGGTTATCGGATCGGATTGGATTAGTTAGTCAGCAACGGTTTGCTTTTGAATGATCGGCGGTTGCTTGTGAATCTCTTTCATCTTTCTTTAAGGATAAGAAGAGAAGCGGACAGCTCAAATCGTTCCGGTCACCCAATCAGGACCGGAATCCCCTTATCTCTCGACAACGGAAGACCATGCGTGTAAGAGGATGAGCTTGACACACAAGGGACGATTCGCGTCCGATGGTTCTCCCAAAGGAGCTGCGGCTGCGTCGTACGATGTCTCCTTCATCGCCATTCGAAACGTGACAACGTTGCGGATCAGGTTGGGACACATGATGGCTTCCCGATTAGCTACGTTATCCCGATCGTTGGCACCGGTTCTTGACGATCAGTTTGCACGCAAAAGAGGGATTCGTGGAGCGTGTGGAAAATCCTGGGTCTTTTAAGTGATTTACGTACGCTTTAGATGAGTTAGATGAGACAGTTACCCCACCCGTGAGATCGGTGAAGGACTTTCTTGGTTGGATAATCGGCTTATGATTGGCATTCTCTCAATTAGAATGTCAAATTGGAAAGAAGTTGTTATGTGGGTTTAAATTGAGATCGAAATTCAATCAGGCTATATATATATACTTTTCGAATTAGTTTGAATGATGATTGGGGTCGTTATTAAGTGTATTGGGTTTCCTTCTCTCCTCTTCCTTTATATTGGCACAGCTATGTTCAGTAATTTGTATAGTGTGGACACAATGAAAGATCTATAATGTTAAAATTAAAACTCTTTCATCTGTCTATTCTTGAGTTCGTCTCACAAATCCTATAGACCTTTTACATACTCAGTTAATTGTCTATAGATAAAAAGATAGCCAAAACAGAAACTACAGGTCGAGCTCGAATCGTGATATACTCAACTTGTCCTGCCATCATCCTTAGGTCGGGTTGAATTTTCCCCTCAAGGTGCCTCTTTTGCTCTCTAGGGATGAGGACTTCGTCAGCCAAATAAGGAACATGTCCATGCCCTTAGGGAGTTGCGGGACATAATTGAAGAGTGCAAAGATAGGCTCGGGTGGTCCAAATATATCTAGTTGGCCCATCGCCGGCGCCAGTCCAACCAGGTCGCAGACTGGATAGCTTAAACCCAACGGAAGATTTGGACCACTCTGGATTTCGTCACAGCCTTTACCACTCTGGGATTTCTAATATTTAGAAACCCATAATCTATGTTATCCTTTTGATGTTCGATGAATGAAATGCTTTGTTATCGATCCCAAAAAAAAGAAGGAACAGTGTGATCCCACAAAAGAAACCCTTAGAGCCCAGTAGAGTGGACAATTGAATGCAAGCCCTAGTGACATCACTTGAATTGAAAGGCTTACCTCTCTTCTGGAGAATGCCTTGGAGGCCCAATGAGGCCCAAATGATCCGAAGTTGCTCCCCCCTTTAGGACCTCATCAATGTCCAAAAACACTGGAAAATTGCCCCAAAATGATTGGAGTATGCATTTTGCTAAAAGCCTAAACCGACGCATGGACAACGGTTCTCGTCTTAGTTCGAGTGATTTCGCAATGGCTTCCGGGTTCGCTTCATGGTTCTTCTGGTCCCTCTTCAACTAAGACATGCAAGAGTTCATTTTAAATGATGTTTTTGCCTCTTTTGAAGGTGTCCGTTGAGTTGGTAACATTTCAAAAATCACAAATAATTTGAATACCTGAAACTCCAAAGCTAACTTTGAGAAAAAAAAAAAAAATGGTCGTAGATGTGAGCTGCGACTTCTTATGAGCCTTTCAGGACTTAATTGCATGTTGGCAATGGTAGTGCCGTAGTGCCCTTGTAAATTTAGGCCAGACCTATCAACCACTTTAGACATATGTAGTCAATCCCTCAGTACTAAAATGACCTCAAATTAGATCTATCTCATCCCAGAGCTATTCAAGTGAACAAGCTCATTGCTTAGTCCTGTTCTTTTTTCTCTTTTTTAATATATATGTATTTTACTAAGAATATGGTGCTATCCACCCAATTTATTTGGGAGAAATGAATGTAAGATCCCTAAAATAGAAGATTTCTCAGTAAGACTTCTTTTGCATAGAATCTATAATAAAATAATAATGCCAGTGCATATTCTTCTTATATGGATTTACTTATGGCATGCATTTGAAACCTTAAAATAATAAAATGGGGACATAATTGCGTTGACATATTCCAACAGTGGATACCTCATGTATTTAAACTAGCAAAGATCGCCAGGAATGAAGCTGGAACATCTTAACATTCCATGCATTAACAAAACAATAAGACTTAATTTTCATTAATCAAGATTGTTTTGTTATTTTCGTATCTGAAAAAATGCATGAAACTTTAAAGATTCCCCCCAACTCTAAGGAAAGTCCCATACCAAAACAAGACACAAACCCGAAAGCATAATATGAGCTTTTATGGGTCAATGTTTAAGTGGGTTGGGATTTTTTAGTTGGGGCGAACGATAGAAAATAGCAAACCATGGTAATATTTCTCAAGAAAAGCAACATTTATACCAAAAATAAATAAAAGAAACGAGTGGAGGTAGCGGCTCCAACTGAAGAAGCTGTGGCACTGTCTAATTTTGGAAATGTATAAATGGCCGGACCACAAATGAGATTGTTTGCACTTGATGGGGATGAATAATGCAGACAGTGCCCCTGGTCTAGTTGCAGATATGACTAATGAGGAGACTGAAGCGCTCAGAACAAGTGGAAACTCAAAAGGCGGCTCCCGACAAGAATTTGCACAACCTTCGGTATATATGTAAGCACTTTATATCCGAGAATAGCTGTAAGGTCATCAATATCAATCTAGAAAACTCCTCTATAGTGATAATCCGAATTTTGACCTCAAAATTAATTTATTAGTTTCATGTGCTTGATGGTACTTTTCTATTTCGATTTGCACCTGCTTATCTAGAAAGAATTACAAAAAAGAAAATCCTAAATTTATTACAATCATATACTAATTTAATCATAAACATTTTGATTGTCTAAAGTGAGTCTTAAACCTTATAACATTTTGTCAAACGAGTTAATTCAGCCAATTTTAACCCAAAATTGCCTACATGAACATTGGACATCCTATATGACATGATTGATGTAGGATGTCCGATACCAACTTAGATAATTTTTTAATTATTTTTTGAATTTATTTATATTTATATTTTCTTTTCTCTTCATTTTTTTTTTTTTTACCCTAGATATAAGGCTAACAAGGATGGTTAGCCACAAGCAACAATCGGGACACCCTTTCTAGCTATGAGGGCATGCGGCGCCTTGCCCAGATCTAGCCAAATGAGGGTTGTCCCGTCTTTCACCGACACAATTAAAAAAGTTAAGACTAAATTGACATAAGTGTAATATATTTAAAAAAAATTTGATAATTTTTCCATTTATCCACGTATTTTAACCTCATTTGTTAATTCTTTAATAACTTGATATATTATCCGCTTACTGTGGTCACCTAGGCTTTTTAGCACAAGTACATATTTTTTCCTACGAAGAGCATCTACAACAGTCGTCATCGGATTCCATAGATAGCTGGAACACTTCCCCGCTTCATCGCGTGAACTTGTACGTCTGCAAATCTGATTCCCTATCACGTTCGCGGACATCCTACTGTTCTAGAATCGCATTAAATCCACTCCTGCGGTGTCGAGAGGGCTAATCCACACGCGTGTGGTCCTTAATCGCTAATCCCGGCCCCCTCGGGATGCCCCTAGCTGGCCTCTTAAGACAAGACAAGAGTACGCTGCGTACTTGCATTATCTCAACCTGAACCCTTCGAATTCAAACGATGCAGAACAAGCGATGCAATGATGCTCTACGGCGCTCTCTCTCTTTCACACGGACGCTCGAGCCAATACCACGACCCATTACAACATCACACGACAAGAGTCCAAGGAAAGGCCATGTACTCCTCAGGACCACAAGATTATTGTGTTGTCCGTGGGTTGTTCGCTGATGGTCGAGGTGAAAAGCAAGCGAGTGAACCTGAAAGTTTCAGATTGCGCGCAGCACAAACTGGGATCGTTTGTTCTCTTTTTACGTGGGCACAGGCGCAGGAGATCACACCGTCCCCTCCCCCACGCTGCGTCCCCATGCTATGCCATATCCCTGAAGAGATGTGTGCATGATCCTGATGGACCCTCAGGTCTTCCACGTCCGGTGTCCACCTCCCCATGCACCCTTCACTGGTTGTATCCAGCTTTTTGCCCATATGGATGGATGTGAGAGAGAGAGAGAGAGAGAGAGAGAGTCAGTCTTGATCAGAACCGAATGAATTGGATATTTTGACCCTCAGGGTTGGCTAATCAGATATTTTGACACTCGGGTTTGGCGTTGTTGTTGAGACGTCGAGGTTCTTTCAATTCAAGAATCGGAGATCATACGTACAAATCACAAAAATCACGGGTCGAAATTACCTTCACAGGTTAAATCCTGAATTTAACCCGTTCGTGTGGCTAGTCAGTGTTCTATGGTCCTCTACATTACTATTGTGAGCTGGCGTTTTCTTGATTATGATTTTCATTTATTTATTTCGTGGAATCATTTTCCTCACTTTAAGTATTCATATGTTCTTTGGATTTTCCGTTGACTAATCATTTTCAACAAACCAAATGCAAGAAAGTATAGAAAATTAATTTATAAAAATTTCTTTCGCTCAAACACACATTTAATTTTAGATTTTGATGGAGTCAAGGTGAGCACATTCAAAAACAAGGAGCAAGCTGTACCGCTCGAATGCAATCCCAATCATACATAATCACAGTTGAAAACCTAATTTTAATGACAGATCGATGAAATATAAGATTAATCATCTTGATTTCTTTGAAGCACCCTCGTCTCGTCAACCTAACATCGACTCGTTGAAATATAATCATACAATCATAACTTAACATTAGCTTAGCCAAGACATGTCTCTGAGAGAGAGAGAGAGAGAGAGATGTGGGGCCTGTGAGCAATTGAGAACAGTGTCGTGTAGCACAAAAGGGGCCATGGCCTCTTGATATGCAAGCACCGCTTGAAAACTACACCAGATTTGGACTCAACCTCGAATTTGCAATCGACAGAAATCGTTAAAAGGAAAAAAAACCCCACCTCGCCTTCTTGCTTTGCCTGACTATTTTCTTTCACGACGTCCACATCCAACTTGTTCCGCTTGGGGTTTGTGATTCCTGAAGTGCATACGTAGCCCACTCCTTCATCGTAATAAATAACGATATATTCTCCTGCTTATAATTACGTTTGTGTTTCTCATATGTTATCTCCTTAGGTTCATGTTTCCTGTTGATTCAGCGCCTTTCTTTCTTCAATTTCTCAGATACACGCGCATTTCAATTGGTTGATAATGGATTATGTTTTCTTTGGCTTTCCGGATATTTTCGTTTCGGCTGCAGTATATGTTGACATTGATTGCTCGTTAGGAAGGAGGTGCGTTTATTAGTTAGGTTCGTGCCGGTCTTGAATACCATACATGAGGTGGTTTTCACCTATTTTCCTAACATCAAGTTTACCCATTTTGTTAATAAGATTACCCATTTTGTTAGTACTTTTAAGTTTTTGATAAGATCGACTTGATCTTATATAAAAGTAGGGTAATCTTAGTATCATCTCATATTCAATCTAGGCTCTCTAACTTTTCTTCAAGATAAGTGCATATTCGAAACTTAAGATTTTGACAGTTGATCAATCAGAGACTTAAGGTTTTAAGAAAACTCCAATTAAGTCTTGAGTTCATCGCCGGTTGAATTCGGCCCAAACATTCCATGTTGGCACCATGTCAGATTTCCAAAGGAAACATGAATGTCAATGGACACGAACCAATGTCATCTAGGTCCATCAGGTGAGTGTGCTGTGGAGGTTGCCGGTGGCCAATGAGGGTCGCCTAAGCCTCATCGGCACAATTGTAAGGACCATGTCGTGTTGAATAAATGGTCTATGAATTCTAACTCAATATATAATGTGATTCATGAACTTTAACTCCATGTATAATGTTGTTTCTAAACTTTTAATTTGTTCGATGTGATTTTTAAGAATTTTAATATATGTTTAATTTAGTTCTTAAATTATATGAAAATATTCAATATTATCATTTTATGTGAAAATGTTTAAATGCAATATTTTCATACAGTCTAAGCATCAAATTGAATATTTATTAAAAGTTTAGGGATCATATCGAAATAAACGGCATTGCATATGGACTAAAGTTTAGAGATCACGTTATATATTAGATCAAAGTTCATAAATTATTTATGTCATTGTCATATGTAATCATTTATGTCATTTATTTATGTCATTATCATATGTAAAAAAATTTGAAGACTAAAAGTACAATATGGAGAGAGAGAGAGTCATTATCATATGTAAAAAAATTTGACGACTAAAGTACAATATGGAGAGAGAGAGAGAGAGAGAGAGAGAGCAATAATGTTTCAACAGATGAAAGCAATCATTGCCATTTCATGTGAGCTGCTCAGTAAAATAGATCTCTGCAGACGTTTGTCATTCAATTCGCCAGTTGAGGTTGATCTTATACCATTATGGACAAATCTTAAGAAACAATTTTCCCAAAGAACAACACTGGTTCTGCACGCAAGATCATGCTGCTTTTCGTACATTTCTCTCTCGGGTATGTTTGCATTTTCCTTTTCTTTTCATTTTAACAAATTTGTTCTTTCTTTTATTGTATTATTTTGTGTTTTTCATTGGATGTATAACGAGATATTTAGCAAGTGACAGGATTAATTAGCGAGAGAAGAGTGATTTTTTTTTTCACCAATTCAACAATGACGGAAAATCGATAAAGTCGCAGCTAATTAGGTAAAAAATTGTCCAATTTCTATTATTCCACTCGTTGATAAATATGAAACGATCGAAGGAAAAGGGTGTGTGCATCGCTCGTCTTTTGCCTGCAAAAAGCATTGAATAATATTTGGCAATATTATAGGAAGAGGCAAGATATTCCATGCTATTCTGATCTGTCTCCACGGTCTTCCTCAAATATTCCTTGTATAAACATTGAATCCCAACAATTCATGCCAACATAAATATTTAATGTGCTTTGGGATCTTCCTCTGCGGAAGAAAACGAAATATTTATTGTCTTTTCAATGGTCAGGAAAAAACATTATTTATTGATTTTTTTGGGAAGATTATATATGGGCTTTTAGTGGTTCCTTCGGACTGAATGTTTTGATTTTGAAATACTTTTTAAGGATAATTAAACATTCTCATGATTGTCATAATCCTACAGTTTAATTTCTTTTGAGGCTACTTCCAAATATTTAATTGACATATGTGTGCATTTTCTATAAAGTTACTTTGCCCTAATAATTAACACAATGAAATCATGACATCCAACAAAACATCTCGCCCCTTTTTCGATGCGTTTCAGTTAATCTGAACGCTTTATTTTCTCCTCCTAATAACTTAATCTCTTAGGTGGATTATCATTTCTAATTATCTTCAACAAAAATTCTAAACCACAGTATCTTAATTTATCTCTTCCCTAAACTCACTATGACCTTGACCACAGTTCATGATTGATGAATATGCATCTCTTTTGAACCTTTCATGCGGCCGCCAATCAATATCTGACTAGCTAGTCTTCTCCTACCGCTTAGCTTATATTTGGTTCATATCAACTCAAGCTAGCTAAATTATTGCTAAAAGGTGGGTGGGGGGGTTATTTTGGAAGATAGAGTCTTGAAAAGATAGGGTCAGTTTTCTTCTTCTCCCCCTTCTGGTGTTTTTTGTCTCTTTCACATCTGCTTTGGTCCTTCAGGACACACAAGAACACTCACGTGAACGACTTGGGTAGGGTTCACTCTTATTCTCTTCCCTTTAAAAGAGCCTGAACAGTCTTTAACATAGGCCCTTTTTGCCCCCCTCCTCCCCTCTCTCTCTCTCTCTCTCTCTCTCTCTCTCTCTCAACCCTTCTTCTTCTTCTTCTTCAGATTTCCTTCCACTTTTGCCTGAAGAAGGTTTATCATATACCTTTAGCTTCTTCTCTTTGTGATCTGGTCCCTTTCATCTCTCTAAATGAATTCAGCTAATTACCATATAATACCACCTTCGCGCCTCGTTCTGGACCTTAATGAGGATCATCAGAGCCATGAGCTCTTCTTGATGAGCCACCGAAATCTGAAGCTTCATCTTCATCTTCCTTCCCGCTCTCATCACCAAGTCCCATCTTCTACAACTTATTAGGTCAAGATCATCAAGGCGGGTCATGCAAATATGAAGATCATCATCCGCTTGAGAAGCTCCAACACCCTCAGGAGGTAAATACTAAATATAAATTCCATTAATCAAAATATATACGCATAGACATATATGTATGTATATAGTTGCAGTTACAAATTTTTCTAGTCATATTTTGACATCTAGAAAACATCACCTGTGCAGGTTGATCACAAGCCCGTTTCACAAGGAGAGTCTCATGGTGGTCATGGACTCAACATAACCTTGTGGAAGAAAGAAGAAGGAGGAGCGAGAGATGAGAGCGACCAAGTGGACAAGTATTATTCGGTGAAGTGGATGTCTTCCAAGATGAGGATCATGAAGAAGATGATGAGCTCAGATCACCATGAGCAATCACGGGACAACACACCGATGATGACTAGTGGCTCAATTTCAGCTGGTGGTGATCACAAGTTGTTTGTTGAAGATCACAAGCGATTACCATCATCATCTTCTCTTGAGACTGATAGCAGCAGCAACAGCTCCTCCTACGACACCAACCCAATTAGGGTTTGCTCAGATTGTAACACCACCAAGACTCCACTTTGGAGGAGCGGCCCAAGAGGTCCAAAGGTATATATAGATATATGATCTATTATAGCTTTAACTAAATTTCGTCGAATTCAAGTTGCTCTCTAGTGTGGATTTGGCAAGAGTAACACGAATGTTGCCATAGTCAACTTAAGCAAAGCTTGCCTTGAGCAGAATACTTTTGATATACATATATCGTAATAGCTGTCAAAAGTAGTTCTTTTACTTGAACTTTATACTCTTTGAGTTTGAGATCGATCATAAAGATCTTAATTATAGTCAGAGTTTTTTTTTTCTTTTGTGATGTTGAGTTCAACTAATTCTTGTGTTATCGTGTCTTGACTCGACTAGATATATGACATAAAAAATTAATGCACGATTTTTCATTTCTCAACTTGGTGCAGTCTCTCTGCAATGCTTGTGGGATCCGGCAAAGGAAGGCAAGACGAGCCATGGCTGCTGCCGCTGCAGCTGCAGCCGCCACAGACAGCGGAGCTCTTCCTCCGGCCACAACGCTAACTCCAAAGAGCAAGTTGAAACAGCACAAGAACAAAAGGTTGAGTAGGGCCACTGTTTGTGGACAAGAGTCAATCAAAACAAAGCGTAAAGCAAAACCACATAAGAATCATGCATCCGTTGGTGGAAGAAAGCTTTGCCTGGAAGAGTTCGCCATAAGGTTGAGCAAGCACTTAGCTTTCCAGCGAGTATTCCCTCAGGAAGAGAAGGAAGCTGCGATCTTGCTCATGGCTTTATCCTATGGGCTCGTTCCTGGTTGATGAAGATGACGATGATCAGTCTGGAAGAAAGAGACAAAGCTTTTCTTACAAGACCAGTTCAATTCATATATTTTCGTTTAGCATTTGAGCAGCATTATTAGGAAGTGGCATGTTTTACTTTGTTTGAATCAATGTAGGTTGGAGGGTCGAGTTGGAGGCGAAACAACCAAAACCAGATGAGGATTAGTGAAGTGAATAATAATAATATTGACGCATAAAACAAATTAAGTGTTGAGTGGTGTGGTCTCATTGTGTTGAAGTTGTAGCTCAGCAGGTTGATCACCAAAGTATGGATCTCCTGTTTGTTTACATGTTTGATTTTAACTAAAGAATCGATTTAAAAGATCCAGTTATTCTATGCCTGCTTATATTTACTTAGTTTTTTGCTCGCTACATCTGTTCTCTTAAATTAGATTGGTCATATGATATCCACATGTTCACATGCATTGGGTGCACATACGTGGCGCCTGTTAGAATTCTTCATTTTGTGGCTACTTGCTGGTTCATAGATTGGGATGAAGCACCCGTTTTTCCATTTCTAAATTTTTCGTTCAAATTCGAAGTGCATCCTCTAGTGTTACATGAGGATCCTCCCCAGGCTTAATTATATTATAAATCACAACTTTACTGTCTAATGGGATGAATGGGTAGAAAAGAAAGTGAACTCAGTTTGCTGACAATCATTCATGGTTCTATTTCTATATAAGCCAAATTTATGTTTGTACTTAGATCCTAGATATTGTTGTATTCATCCTCAGAACATGCAACCAAATATCACACATTCAATGACTTATGTAACCAGATGATCATTTACAGTCTTTCATGAACAAAATCTACCCCAAGATACACAAGCATGTAAGTTGTAATTGTTAGTTAAGAGTTTCCATTTTGGGATGTTCTTGCAATTTTTGTTTAGTCCATAAATTTTGTGGCTGGATTTTCCAGCTAGGGCTTCGAGTCTTGCCATTTCTGGAGTACGATGCAGTCAGCAGTAAAGACAAGCAACAACAAACGAACCCCGAGTCTAGCAGACTAGCAGTACATTATACTGGTCTCTTTTCTATAGCTAATTTCGAGTTTACCAAAAATAACTGAGACCGAGGATCACATTCAATCATGATGGCGATAATTCGAGCAGGCCCATCACAGCTTTTTTTTTTTTTTTTTTTTTTTCTTTTTTGGTCTGAGCCCTCAGAGGAAAAAGCACCTAAAAAACAGTACCCCGTGTCTCAGACGTTGTCTGCACTCGGGCCTGATCAGCAATCTTCAATTACGGTTGTCCCAAGTGGAAGAGAGGGGCCATAGAATTGTATACTCATGATGGGAAACAGCCATGCAATGCATTGGCCATGTTTTTGCTTTTTCTTCCGTGTTTTCAATGTTGTTTTACACTTTATAACGACTCTGCGTGTGTTCAGAACCAGATGGTCCCAAGCTGCGAAAGGTACGATAACTGTGGAGAAAGAAGCTAATGCACAGAAAAGGGGGAGGGGATGGATGCGGGTCTTCAAAGTTTTGATTTTTCTCATGCAGTGTTGCGAGCTTTTAAGAGATGAACCGACCCTTTATCATGGCGTATCTTTGCGCTTTTATACGAGGAGAGCTAGAAACCCTAATTTAGGTAAGTTGCCGTTTGAAATGTAGTTGGACTTTGGTCGGACTTTCCAGGACGATGTTGCGGCTCTGTTGAAAGTGTTCGACCGCACTTCGAAGGCCCCCGACACTTTTAAAGCTGTAACACTTCAAAGTGAACTTGAGAAAGCAAATTGTTATAGCTCTTTTGGAGTTTTTGAGACTTCAATTTTACGTCACTGTGACACTCCTTTCATTATTTCACATAATTTCAAACAACTGAAGATATATATATATATCTAATCAATCAATTTGAATATTATTCTGCGCTCATGCTTTTAATAATACAACAATACACAATAACAACACTAAGGTTTGTATCGAGAAGGCCCATACTTTTTTAAACGAGTACTTCAATGAAAATATACTTCAATTTGTACTAGCATCTGACATTCCTCTGATGATTTTGGGATTTTCTTGTGTCGATTGATTCATGCCTCCAATCTATGAATGTTCCAAATGTGACTAAGATGGTATTGGAACTCAGGGTATTAAAGTAAGGTAATTAAAGTAACATAAATGAAGGATGTTGCATGATGAAAGATTGATATTAAGAGCATAGAGACGCTTGGAGGGAGTTCAACCATTTGTGAGTTCTTTCAAAGTTGGAGTTATTGTCTCTTGAATGTGAGTAAGATGGTATCGGAACTTAGGGTACTAAAGTTAAGTTATCAAAGTAACATAAATGAAGGATGTTACGTGATGAAAGATTGATATTATAAACATAGAGAAGCTTAGAGGTAGTTGAACTATTTGGGAGTTCAATCAAATTTGGAGTTTTAGTCTCCTTGAATATTGTAAATTGCAATGTCTCGGTGTCTCGTTTGAGAATCTTATAAATTCATTTAAGACTAGGTCACGTATCCGATCAAGGTTTGGAGTCTAATCAATTTATATAATTGACCCTAATGCAAATTACGTGAAAAGCTTATGTAACAGATTCTACCATTAACAAAAAGCAAGGACTAAAACTTGAAATGCTCCTTAAAGGTTGATACTCGCTACACGCCTTTATACGGGCTTTAGCAAATCACCACTTTATAAGCATATTTACTTTTATTGGTATGAGGCCAAGTTTGAATAAATAAATGGATTTTATTGACGAGCGTTCTGAGGACACTTGTTAAACAACGAACGAATGATACCCTTAGTTTCCAATAGATGAAATGTCTCGGGCTATTTTTAGAATTGTTGTTTTAAAAATTGGACTATTTCGAAGTATTCGTCTTAACAAGTGTTGGAGGAATACCAATTAATGTGACCTAGATAAATAAATCCTGAGCCCAATAAATACTTTGTTAACTGCATTGATTAAAGACGAGACAAGTCAAAATCCCAATGGATGGTCTAATTGCAAATTTGTATGCATTTTCTGGTACGAGTAACTGAATTTGCGAAATGTGACTAAGTCACTTGCAACAATCTATTGATCAAATCATTAAAGCAAGATCAATTGAGCTTTTCTCCATTCATTCTTTAATCTTCCTTCATTTGAAGATATAATTGTGGGCCACGGGGAATAAATATGGCTTGGAACGTCCAATAATATATTTGATATACCCATAGTTGAACTGTAGTTGTACATTAAAGTGTTGTAATTTTCATTAGATAATAAATGCTTTAAAATCGCGTTAAGAAGACAGCTTGCCAAGAATCAGTCCCATACTTTTTAAGTAGCTGTAGTTGTGATTTAAAGAGCTATAGCACCCTTTTTACAATGGGATAATGACATAATAGTTCGTGAATTTTGATTCAATATGTAATGTGATTCTTGAATTTTTAATTTGGTCAATGTGATAATTGAATTTTAGCCCAATGTATAATATAATACCTAAGCTTTTAATTTGTTTAACACGGTTGTTAAACTTTTGATATATGTTCAAGTTTGTCAAACATTTTCATATAATTTAGAGATTATATTGAACATATTTTAAAAATTTAGGGATTACATTAAATAAATTGAAAATTCATGAACAACATGACATGTTGAACTAAAATTTAGGGATTACATTAGATAAATTAAAAGTTTAGGGATCACATTATACATTAAACTAAAGTTTTAAAATTATTTGTGTTATATTCTCTTTTGCAATTGAAGTTATTGCGTGGAAGTAGTACTAATCAAGCCTATAGGGAATAAAAAATGAAATCTTGAAAACAAGCCTTTCCCCTTAAACAACAAATTTTCAATAATTAACATCTAAATAATTTCATGAAGCGAATTCCTTGATTATGAACAAGCTCGTTTGCTTTTCTTATTTTTATTTTTTGGGTCTGAAGCTTGTTTGCTTAAGTTGGTCAATGTTCGAGGTAATATCATCACATATCCATATTTCCTTGGAGATAGAAATAAACTTTGTTCCTTTCAGTATTCTTTTGAAATATAGCAATATATCGTACATCATCATTATCCAGACTGACATGAAATTCGTCAACAAATTGACTTATCTTTTTGTCGATTAGTGTTGTTCACCAATCGATAATTAACGGCGTACCATACAACATCACACCATATTACTCTAGACGAATATCATTGACCATGCAAGTGGGTGAAAATTGTCACATCTATTATTATTATTATTATTATTATTATTATTATTATTATTATTATTATTATTAGTCAGGGAATATTTTTATTTAGACATATACTTTTCTTTCCCAACAGGAAACTCTTGTTTCGCAGCAAAGTAGCAGGCTCGATCCCATGTTTTAGCCGTTAACCACAATCAATCCTCGGATGATCGTGTCTGAATCGGAGTTAATCCACGCACTCGCAAGTGAAGCACAAAAGTTGAAATCTTGGGTATACCCATTTGCAAATGGAGTCCCCTCCTCCTCCTCCTCCTGCCCCTCCTCCTCCGCCGCCGCCAACGCCGGCGGCGGCGGCGGCGGCGGCTGACGTGCCTCCTCCGACGGGATCGCAAGCATCTCGTTACAAGCCCGTTTGGCGCCTTCTCTTGATTTCAAACTTCGTCCTCGGTGGTCAGTTCGCTTCTCTGTTTCTCTTTCTATCTGCTCGTTTCTTGTTAGGGTCTCTCATCGCATTCGACCTGTAAAGGTCGCTATGGCATCCTGGTTCTCATGTTGGAAGTGTTGCCACGTCCAAGTTTCCATCTTTTCGCGGCATTGCGCGGAAAAAGCGGTTCTTGATCGTGGGCCTGGAGTTTCGTGCATTACCTGTTTGATGAAATGCTTGTGTGATGGGTTTAGCTAAACTGATCCATTCATTTGTTAGAGGTGTGCTTACTCTGGGGCTGTTGCGTCAGCAATAGCAACGGCCGTGTAGCCTTATAACTTTTTTGTTAGAATCGTACCTTGAATCTTCGAGAACTTGCGGCGGGAAGACCTTCCTCTTTTCTTATTCTTCTGTATGTCCCGGATTTATGCTTATAGACACTAGACTCTTGTTAGAGCGTGGTTCATACTCCCCATCAGCAGAAAGGCACGGGGTCCTGTTTTCCAGTGAGCGGGTGGGGGTTTAGGGGCAGCACCCCTGTGAGAGGGCTTTTATAATTTGAACTTGTATTTTATTGGTAATTTGAACTTTGGCCCATGAATAGCTATTGTTATTTATATTTAATCTCTTCCTCTTGCAGTTGAGAGTTGTAACAGAGAGGTGGAGTTGCTAATTATAGTGGAATTCTCTGTTGGATGTAGCTCTGATTTAAATGTGAATTAGGATAAATCTTGCATTTCAATTTCTCTTTCTCGCCTTTACTCTATTTCGTTGTGTTTGTGCGCCTAATCCTAACAACCCTTGCTCTAGAGTTTTCTTACCTAGTAAAGTAAACTTACCAAACTTACCTCTTAATGTATTTACACCATGATTTTCACCTACTAAGTTCAACACTAAGGAACGAGGGTCCCTCATTTCACCAACCACTTCTATATGTCCTCTCCTTCTCTTATAAATACCATAACATAATCGCTTCCACCCATTGAGGGTAACTAGGGAAGTCAGTTAAAGAACTCCAGAGATGAGCTGGTGAGGTATCTTCAAGGGATTCAGCTTTGAGGGTGTCTTCCTATGTGGGGGTAATCTTGTATAAAGTTTCTTGATTGTTGTATGAGGCTCTTGGTCAATTTTATCGCATCTAGTGTCTCCACCTTCTGATTCAATAATTTTCACAATAGTCACATGTTATGCTAGTAGCTCAGATGCAACAAAGTGCCATTGTTCATTGCAAAATGGTAATTTACATCCTCTACTCTTATCTTGTAGTCATTATTGCCATTCTTGATAAGTAGGGACCGAGTTTTAGGAGGACTCTGATCAATTCCTCTAAAAAATTTTGGGATGAGAAATGTGTAAAGGCATTAATCTTGGGTATAATGGAAATGCTATTTTGCATATATGCTCATGTTTTGCCGTCGCAACCTTGACAATGAGGCACTTCTAAGTGGAAAGAAGCATTACTGCTTCATGGCTCCTGCATTCTAGTTCTTTAGGTGCTTTCGTGAATGATGTGGAGATCATTAGGGCTGTCTTAAAAGGCCAGGGGAGATTGTAGGTTCTTTTTGCAGCTATCTTGCTCTTTGTGATACTTAATTCATCTCATTCAATATTTAACAAATATAGATATAAAGTGTCTTCCTGGTGTCAGCTGATTTTAAGTTTGTGAGTCAAAACACCAAGAATGATTATTACCTTTTCTTGTTGAGAAATTATCCAGATGAATTGGCTCATATTTAGTCCGGCTCAATGGGGCCCCCCCAATGATGATTCTAATTATGGAAATATGCAGTCATCTCATCAGTGTATTGCTTTGGGGTAAACTGTCTTTGGGAAGACAAATTTCAATTTTTTGACTTGTAGTCCCACTAGGGAGTTAATGGATAAACCTGAAGCTTAGATGAAGGGTGTTCCGTGAATGAAATTGTGCAACTCTACCATCTTCGCCTTTTACGCGAAGGTTAAGTAACATATGCAGCTTGAAAGTGACGTATTCCTCATTGTTGTGGACTGCATTTCTGAGAAGTTTGCTTCCTTGTATGTTGAATATTGGAGAAGACACTGCATACTCATGTAGAAACGAAGCATAGTTATAGATTGTGAAGTTCTCGGCTTTGAACATTGCAGCTTATATCTTCTCACGAGCCGGGAAAAGGGACAAGATTAAAACTGCTGACCGTGGGGTAGAAGAGAGCAAACCGGAAAAAGAAGTGCCTGCTTCTCCACCAATAAATATGGATGTTTATGCAGAGGAATCCCTCCTTCAGTCCTTGGGCAGGGAGCCTGTGAAAATTCTTCAGCCCATTCCTGAAGAAGAAAAACGGGAGCTATACAAATGGATTCTAGAAGAGAAAAGGAAAGTGAAACCCAAGAACCGTGAAGAGAAAAAGCAAATTGACGAGGAAAAGGCCATCCTTAAACAGTTCATTCGTGCAGAATTTATCCCGGATTTATAGCTAATGGTTCCCATTCCTCCTCAATAGATGGTTAGTTAACATTTTTTACTTACAAGAGCTGCTTTCAGGATATGCACATTTTTGTAGATCAATAACTAATGAACTTCTACTGGTCGGCCGAGGCTTTTCTGCTATGCTCGAGCTGCATGACCAGCACTTCCCTTGAATGGGCGGGTTTTGCAGCTGTAGCTGGAAAAAGTAATAATTCTATTGAGCTCTGGGAGAAACTGACATCACATTTTTGGTGGTTTCTTGGCATGCAAGATGCAAAATACCCAAGCCTTCAATATCGGCGGCTTCGGTCATGTGAGGGCTGTACACAGTGCAAGGGAGCTGATATAGAGTCACCAGAAGCTCCTCCAAGAGAAACCTTACAACTATTAGAGCATTATTTCTTTGACCACTAATCAACTCACACATACGAGCGTTGCTAGTGAGGTTGAAATTTTATCTCCTTATAATTGTTTCATTGTCGTTGTATGGTGTTATGCTCCCTTTCAGGAGCTACTTTAAGCAGGACATATCAGAAACTCTCTCGACTCTTGTCGCTCGTGTTAATGGGAATCTGTGTCTTGATCTTCTAAACTTGACATAAATACAAATGAAAGTAACTAAGCTTTAATGACCGGAAAAATGCGCAGTCGTTGCGTCAAACTTACAGTCGAAGTACATTTTTGGCTAATGGGGAACTCGAATTTCCGACATTTTAAATCCTGAGAGGGGAGAAGATCAGGTTAATTAAATGTGAAAAATGAGAAAAAGGTATTGACAAGTCGAAATTCCCTCTAAAATCCAGATGTAATCATACAGAAGTAGTCTACAGCCGCAATTCAGATAATATTTGGTTGACCATCGTTGGCGATCAGAAAAGAACAGCTGAAGTTCTTGAAACCAAACGACCCAAACTGCTGTAACTGTCATTTAGAGACAACGCTCGTGGTCAGGCTAAGATTCAAGAAATGACCGAGTGAGACAAATATGAGATCTTTCATTTCCAGATTTTGAGGTGGGTAATAATGCAATTTTGTAAGCGTGGGACCCTTCATGCAACGTTACCCCAAGTCCAACCACAAACGCTACCCTCCTCCCCCCTTTTCTTCTTCTCCTCTCTACCCCTCCAGGCAGGCAGGTGCAGTTGCAAAACAGAGTAGATTCCCTATTTTCATAAACCAATTACTCCTAGCCATTTGCACTTGGAAGTTTTCGTGAGAACTGCGTCTTTTCGATGCCGGGATCAATTCAAATTTCAGGTACTCTCACGCCAATTGATCTTCATTACTTTATGGTGCTCCATTCAGTTTCATGCTAATGTAGGAGTCGGTCATTTGAGTTCTTGCTCCAGTTCTGGATATTGTTAATCTTCCCTCTCCATCACCTCCTTCTTCCATGTCCATCCAAGGTTAGTATCTTCATTTCCTTGCTTTTGCTCATTCATTATCCTCTTGAAGTATCAAAATTGAAGTGTTTGGATTCTGAAGTTCTTGATTTAAGGTTTTTTTTTTTTTGGGTGTTGCAGTAACAATGGGGAAAAGGGAGTATCAGATTGGAGATGATGGTGATTTCTCAATGTAATGCTAGATTTAATTCAAATCTTTTGTCCCTTTGTCGGGTTTTCGAGTTTTCGATGTTGGATGTTTTGATTAAGCATTCCACATGTGGTTTTGAGTTGGTACAGTCCATTAACTACCCTCCGCGAGAATTTGGTTGTGAAACTACTGGACCCAGATGGGAACGAGATGTCTCGAACAGGTACGGTGGGTATTTCTAGATTTAAAAGAGTATGGATTTTTAATTTCCTGGTGGAGTAAGAATAATGGGATTTAGTTATTCTGTTTGGAGGAAGGTGTTGAGACCAAATTGGTTGTTGAGAAAGGCCTTTGGGATGATTTCTTCCCTTTTGAAGGGGGTGGGGAAGTGCATTTGAAGATCCGGTTCACCCTCAGCGAGGAAGAGCAGAATCGAATACGAATGATGGTAATCTTCACTTCATCTCTCTAGGCTTGCAACGTTAATGATTCAGGACTAAACCCTTTGCTTCTCTCCCCTCATTTGTCAGTTTTGGGATTACACGGTGAAGAATTTGAATCAATACACTGGAATTCGATCAGTTTACGTGCCATAAAGAAATGGCATCATCTCTGTTGCAGCATTTACTTAATTGTGTATTGTAGTTTGATATGTTGCTTAATATTCCCTTTTAGAGACTATCTGCACTAAAGAAGAAGCATGGTGAACTTCTCAACCCCACTTCTAAAGTTACCGAGAGTGCTTCAGCTGTTTGGAGAAAAGTTGCCACTGAAGGGAATGTAGAAACTTCAGGTTTGCTCTTAATTTCTTTATGAAGAGCAGAAGCCTTTGAGTGATTTTTAGCATTTAGAACACGTTTATCTGATGTTCACGCATCTCTCTATAAAGGATCACTTGGACACCCTCAAGTTGGATCTGAGAAGATCAAAGCAGAAATGGCACAAGGCGCTTCAGTATTAGATTCTTTTGAAGTAGCCAATGCAAAATCTGGAATTCGTAAACTGACTCAGCCTAGTGAGAAGCAAATAATCCCAGTTAAGGATCATATGCAGGGTAAGCTGTTTTTTCTATTGTTCTGGACAAGATGAAGAGCAGTTCGAGTATCAATTCTTTCTAATGGTTTCCATGCCTGTTCATGAAGCATACAGATGGAAGTGAAGATACTTCACCAAGTACTCCATTTCAGAGGATTGATTCAGGCCTGACCAGAGTTAGTTCGAAGAAAATTTTCAAAAATATTGAGAACCAGTCACCAAATAATGCTGTTCTTGCAGCAGCTTCTCAAGGAAAAAAAGATTCTTTGTTTCCTCACCTGACGTCAACCTCCTCCACTGTGAAAACTTCTTCGGTCTTTCCTGCACTTGAGGAAGGCGTCACTCACAATATGGAGGCACAAGATCCTCTCGAGAGTACTCCAAGCAATGTAAGGAAAGTGATAAGTGCGTTTGAAAGTAGTCTAGTTCAGGTATATCTAGCATGCCGCTTCCAAAATTAATTTTAGTGTTGCTGTGGGCTTAGTACATTTTATGTTCATGACATGTTACTCTCAATCGCAATAATCAGGATATGCAACCTCATACAAAAGCACCACCAGCTAAAACAGAACCAAGCATGTCCAGAACAGAAGATATTGCTAACCATCAATTTAAAAAAATTAAGATAGAGAATAGCAAAGGAGCTGAGCTGATTCCACGGAAGGTCCAAAGTCCTTTTCTTAAGGAAGAGTCGCAACGAGCACAAAGTGCAACAGGAGTTGTTCCAACTAGAACATTGCACAGTATTAAATCTTCTCGTGACACTGGGCAGTCATATTTAACAGCATCAGAGAGTCAACAAGATAGTTCACATGATTGGGCTTCTGAGCAACATGATTCTAGTGGCAATGTGGTTGAAAGGAGTGGAAAAGCAATAGATTCTATAGAATCACAAAAAATCAAATTTCAAAGAGCTTCGAATGATAAAGTGAAGTCAATGAGTTGCTGCCAAGGGGAACATGATGTATTTGAGAGGTCAGGTGTGTGGATATTCCCTGGCGAATCCAGAAACCTTTGTATTACTACGGGAGGGAAACAGGCGATGCATCTGATGGGATGCTGCAGTATCGAAACGAGTAAATGGAAGGGGAAGATTAAAATTTTGATGCCTGAGAATGCTCGAGAGGTATATTTATGACTTTTAGCTTCCAGTCTTTTGGTCCATAAATTGGCTGTAATCATCCATACTCTTAGGTTCAAACCTGTTAGAGCAGGACAGTATTGTGAAGAGTTGCAAGAACAAAAGTTTGATTGTGGGTGTGTCCGTATGGGGTTGCATATCCTAGAGATTAAAAAAAAAAAAAAAAAAATAAAGTATGTCCAACTTCTGAATTAAAGGCTTTGAGCTCACCCCGCACGATAAAGATTATAGAGCCTGAGGGAACTTTGTGATGAAAATATTGCCTTACAAGGACATGTAAGTAGTTATAAGGTCGTGATAGTCTTTTTCTATTTATGTCTGGCTATTAGCAGCAACTTGTGCCGTTCATCTTTTTTAATGTTGAGTTTGGATTGAAATCAATGCTTTACTTCATTAGTAGGGTATGAAAGCATGTCATCAAGTTGGAGATTTTTCATATATAGGAACATTATGCTTGGTTGGTCTATATTATGATGTTTAAGCATGGCTAATCCCAGCTTTGTTGAACGAGATTCATTTAGCAAGTGCACATCGGCATTAGAAGCATTCATGACTGAGTTTGACAGACTACATTACGGAATATAAGATCTAAAATAGCTGTTTTTGACAATCCTTCATACCTGCATTAATTAGTGGATGGATTTGAAGCCTTGTGAATGTCCTATTAATGACTTTCAGCATATGAAGGTGAATAGAAATGGAAACGAGATGAAGAAAGACCAGAGGACTTCTTACACAAAGACTAGACCAAAAACTGACAGTTCAACAGACGCCAATCCTTCTGGAGGACCGATTGGACAGGTGGAAATTTGCAGACTTTTACTATTTCAACTAGAATGTTCATAAAAAAAAGCTAATTTGGATCATTAGTTCTCGGCGAGATTTTCATTGCTCTGCTTCATACATGGTGAATAATAGTGAGAAATCCGTAAATCATTGTGACTGATTGGTGGTGAGTCCGCATGTGTTATTGCTCAGTGACTTGTGAATTAACTGGAACGATAAACAGCACATTATAATCAGCGAAAAAAACACAGCTCGAACTGAAAGAACAACCATCCCATCAACTGCTAAATGTTTCTCTCTCCTTGCTAGGTGATGAAAGTTGCAATTATGGTAGGATTTGGGGCTCTTGTTCTGCTCACCAGGCAAAGAAAAGACAGGTACTTGTCGTACTTCTCCTTGGCCAGGCTCATCTATCCTTGCCAGTTTGTCCTGAAAAATTTCGGAATGTAGATATTGCTAATATCCCATGATCATGACAATTGGCCGCAACCTGTGAAAACGTCTTATAATTGCACGGGTCTCCTTGTTATATGACAGTTTTATCAGCCTGCTTTGTCGGTCTTGATCCTGATGTCGGCCAATTTCATTGCATTGCAGATAACATTGCATGGTGGTGAAGAAGCTAATGGGGAAAATATCACATGATCGAGCTAGAACAGTGTCTGGTTATGGATTCACATCTGCTTGTTCATATTCTATAGTATCTGCCAAAGTTATCAGAACCGTCTTTCTTCTCACCTGATTTTACGAGTGAAAGATCTTTGTGTAAGCATCATAGAGTTGCAACTGTACATTCATTCTTGAAGCAACTCGATGATCTTGAAAGTAGATCATCTCCTTCTCGAGCCCGTTCTTTCTTCGCCATCTTCACTGGTATACACCATAGGTTTTGTCCGGTGATCGCAGCACAATTCAAATGTCTGCTGTAGGAAAGAAATAAGACTCCTCACGGGATATTATAAAGCTAAAGTTTGCATCTAAATCTCTCCTCTGACTTTTGTGCTAATTGATCCAATGGATGCAATACAGTTAATCAATGGCAATCTTTCGTCAATCATTAATGTTAAGCATGTTAGTGATATCAATTAGATCGTACAATTTTATGTTCAAATTGTGATATTTAGTATGAGATCAATTATGAATGTCCATTGCCTACTAATTATCAATGGAATGAGAGGAGAGCCATACTGTGATTCGTTAAATCCGGTCAATTGCTAAAATGTTAGGACACCTTGAAGTCATTAGTAAAGAAGTAGTATTTACAAATTACAACCAACATATTAATCTTATTTATCATCTCAGTGACATGAATGCTGTAGCCAATCGATAGCTGTTTTGTTCACAATTTCTTTGAACTTCTCTCACTTTTAGAGTCCAACAATCAAAATTTAATCTAAAGTTTAACAACTCAAAAAATTTGCATCTAATATAACTTAACAACATATAAACTCACTATATCTATCTCAATAAAAGAAAAAAAAATTTCAAATATGTTTTTTTTTTTTGGGTACTTTACAGAACTTCAAATACAGCTCAGCCAAAAATGGCAGTAAAAAAAAAAGAAGAAGGTCAAAGTGTAGAAAAGCTGATTTCCATTTATAACGATAATTCACACTGGGGTCGTTTTGCAAATCCGTGTATTTGATGGGGGTGAAACTCTTAAAACCATGGATAGCTGCTTGAAGGCAAGTGCTTTAGCGGTTGATGAAGCATAAACCCTAGCAATCAGACATCCCAAAAACCCTCTCTGCTCAACCCACTCGTCGGTTTCCAGTCGCGCTTCTCTACGAGCCAAACATGGTTCGAAGCATAAAGAACCCCAAGAAAGCCAAAAGAAAGAACAAGGTCCGAGCTTTTCCCCGAATTCGCAAGAATCGTCCCAATTTGACATCCGGGTGGCTGGCGAATGGGAGAATCGCGCTTACCCTTTACAAGAAAAGGTGTTTCGTAGATCCCAGTTGCTAAAAGGCTGCTCCTTTGGTGGTTTTTGGAGTGCAGGGATCAAAGAACGGAGATGGGTCGTCTTCGTCTTCCTCAATTCCTTCAATGCCTACGAAGGTGTGGCAGCCAGGCGTGGACAAGTTGGAGGAAGGAGAAGAGCTTCAGTGTGACCCTTCTGCTTACAATTCCCTTCATGCCTTCCACATCGGCTGGCCTTGCCTCAGGTGCTTTTGGATTGTGGATTTTGTCCCTGTCCGCTTGCAAATGCTGGGAAAGAGAGAGTCATGTGTGAATTGATTCTCAAAATCTTTCTTTTATTTAAATGGAAGTTCTCGGATGATTTTATTTGCTTCTGCTACTTAGTCTTGTTTGTTGCGTGCATTTGCTGAAAGTTGATTTCTTGTGGCAGTTTTGATATTGTCCGTGATACACTGGGTTTGGTTCGCACTGAATTTCCACATCAAGTTTACTTTGTTGCTGGAACTCAGGTGAGTGGTTTTGCTGATTCAGTTTTTGGTTAATGTGTATGGATGGGAGATATGGTCTTTGGAAAGGTCCGAGAGCCTTTTTTATGCTGTCTTTCTGGGCATTGCCTTTTTTTTTTCTGCTTGGAGCTTTTGTTTGTCCTGAGAAATATCATTATTAGGAGTGGTAGAATCCTTTATCGGTCATTAGTGGGTAGGGTGAAAATTTGCTTCATGAAGCTCTTGGCCCATTAGAGGAGTATTATCTATTTTAGTGTCAGTCACAGCATTATGTATTTTTATCACTGGCTATGTAGTTTCCATCGTCACGGGACTACTGTTATTTGCAGGCAGAGAAACCTTCTTGGAACTCAATTGGGATATTTAAAGTAAGCAACATTACTGGCAAAAGGCGTGAACTGGTGCCATCCAAACCTACTGATGATGCCGATGAGGAGAGTGACAGCAGTGATAGTGATGAAGATAGTGACGATGAAGTTGGTGGATCTGGGACGCCAATTTTGCAGGCAATCTCTTGTTCCCTTAGGGCATTTTCCTGAGCCTTATGACAAGCTTACTGTTTTGTGAAATGGTGTGATTTCACATAGTGATTTTGACTCTTGATCTTTGGTTTTATTGGCAGCTAAGAAAAGTAGGCCATGAAGGATGTGTTAATCGAATAAGAGCTATGAATCAAAATCCCCATATCTGTGCATCTTGGGGAGACTCTGGACATGTGCAAGTGAGTAGGTTTTGCGCATTTGATTCTTATTGGTTGTTGGCTTGATGCCTCAATTGAGATACTTGATAGAAGAAGGCATTGTGCAATGGGTTTAAACGCTTCCTCTTTGCTTAATTAGGTCATTTTTTCTTAATGATAAATCAATGGTAGCCTCAAACTTTTCTAGACAAAGAAGAAGATTTTTTTTCTTCTTCTTCTTCTTCTTCACGGATATTCTCATTTATCAGATCCAGGGTATTATTTGTAGCATGAGCTGATGTGGCCATCATTCCTTATGTACACTTGCCTATTTTGATCACCAGTTTCTTCTTATGCATAAGGAACATAACACCACCTATCACCAGCTAGTATTGGGTAACTTCTTCATTTATTCCATTATGTGCTGAGAGATCTCTTCACTGTTGAGCCTTGGCATATATCTTTGCTGTGAAATGAAAGCGTTGACATTGTCTTAAGCACCTTCTTTAGCCTGCCACTGTCTATCTAAGCAATCATCTTATGCACCCCACTAGAGCTTTCAATTTGTTGACAGTTTTAGAATGCACTAATCCACATTGGCAATATCATAGTGAAGCCTATGATTACCTTTGAATTTTTAAATGCATCAGATGTTATGAGGGAAGTGAAGAATGGCTATTTAGACTGCATTTTGTTGCTCTGCAAATTGCAAGTATGGCTTGTGGAACTTCCCATAGGCATTCATGTACTGTTACTGGTGCAAGGCACTTGGGATTTTATGAAAGGCATAATAAATGGTGATTGACTAGGTTTTCTTATTGGAACTATTCTAAACAGCATAGAAAAATTTGTTCTGGTTGTGGAATTTTGTGTGTATGTTGTGCGGGCAGGGCAGGTGTTGGTTGATTTTCACATGGACTATGAGATATTTAAGGACACCTCAGTGACCTTTGTTATGTTTATTTAGTTGTCTATGCTTGTGTTATTGCAGATATGGGACTTCAGCTCCCACTTGAATGCATTGGCTGAATCAGAAGCAGACGTCAGCCAGGGAGCTTCCTCAGTTTTTAATCAGGCTCCATTAGTGAAGTTTGGTGGCCACAAAGATGAAGGTTATGCCTTAGATTGGAGTCCTCTTGTACCTGGGAGGCTCGTATCTGGTAATGGCAATACAAGTTCCTATGAGATCTATTTTTTAATCTATTGTTGCTAAGCGTGATTGGTTGTCTCTGCATTAATTGCACTTGCAGGGGACTGCAAGAATAGCATCCATCTTTGGGAACCGACATCCGGTTCAACATGGAATGTTGATTCCACTCCGTTTATTGGACATGCTGCAAGTGTTGAAGATCTTCAAGTACATTTATGAACACTTCCTCCAGTTAACTACAGAACTATGAGCACCAGCTTTCATGCCATTTAATATTAAGCAATTTCTTACTATCAATCCTGCAGTGGAGCCCCACAGAAGAAAATGTCTTTGCCTCTTGTTCAGTCGATGGAACTATTGCGATATGGGATACCCGTTTAGGGAAGACACCAGCTGCTTCTTTTAAGGCACACGATGCTGATGTGAATGTGATCTCATGGAACAGGTTTGTTTACCCTTAGTATGTCCTATATGCACACTCATTTATACCTCTGCCTTGCTGATCTCATTGTTGACCTGGGAATGATTTGAATCTGTTTAGGCTGGCTACCTGTATGTTGGCATCTGGATGTGATGACGGGACATTTTCAATTCATGATCTTAGATTACTCAAGGTATTTCTTATCTATGGAGCATTTTCAATTCATAGGTTGGAAGGAGGTGACATGTTGTGGAAACCCTTTAGAGCATGACTGCATGAGCCTCGATAAAAGCTTTACTTACTTTGATACTGATTGCCTTTTCAAGTGGCACCTTAACAGAAAACATTTATCCAATCTTTTTCTTTGTCTAGCGATTTTTCTGTTAAGTAGCTCTTCTTCATCTGCTATGACATGTTTTTAGTTCTTCAGAAGTGCATTCTGACCTATATGTGATGGTCTGTTGGCAGCTTCCTGTCAAGTTAGTCTGCACTCCATTCTTTTTATTAGCTAACAACAGTTTCTCGCCTTTCGCTCTTCCTTCTTAATTCTTCTTCTCTATTTCATAACCTCCAAGAGGAAACTTCCTGCCCTGGTATGCATCAAAGCTCATTTACTCGCATTTTGTGGATACACGTGCTTAATCTTGTGAAGATGGTCTGTTCCCCATGAGGATGCTTTTTCTTTATTAACTGCTTCTTGCATGTTTTATTCAGGCATATTTTTCTCTACATTGTCATATAAAAGTGTAGGACTTTAAAGGGATCTCTTTGAGTGGGAATCATAAATTTTTTTGCTCGAGTACTTGAAAACTTTTAGATCCTTACTATGTTGTGTCTTTTTTCTTTCGGCAGGAAGGTGATTCTGTGGTTGCTCATTTCGAGTATCATAAACACCCGGTTACCTCAATCGAATGGAGCCCACATGAAGCCTCCACATTGGCAGTATCATCGTCTGACTGCCAGCTCACGTAAGTTAATATGCATATCGGGGACTGCAGAAGCAGCATAAAATGTCAATTATTCAATGCGATAATGGTAAATGATTTGATGCTCTTGCTGAATTCTCTCTTTCTTGAGCGTTGATGAACAGAATCTGGGATCTTTCCTTGGAAAAGGATGAGGAAGAGGAGGCAGAGTTTAAAGCCAAAACGAAAGAGCAAGTGAATGCCCCAGAGGATTTACCTCCACAGCTCCTCTTTGTTCACCAGGTACGATGCATGTCGTGGGCATGTGTATTAGGTGTGCTCTAGAAGTAGCCCTTTTTCGTTTCCTCATGCTCAACTGTCTCTGCTCTGTTAACAGGGACAAAAGGACTTGAAAGAACTGCATTGGCATGCTCAGATTCCAGGAATGATTGTATCTACTGCAGCAGACGGTTTTAACATCCTGATGCCCTCGAACATACAGAGCACTCTTCCTTCAGATGGTGCCTGAAATTTTGACCGAGACCGAACAATACCCAACACCCGGCCTAAATTTTCAAAGAACAGAGGCCTAAGGGCTGTCCAACCATGGAGTCGCACAAACCGCAGTGCAAGTTTCTGTGTACATTGTGATGCAATGATGAGCAAGTTTGACACAGTAGATGATGCAGCAACATATCGTGCTCATAACTGCGAGTTGCGTCTTTTTTTTTCTTTTTTCGTTTGTACGGTTCGTCTTCCTTGCTATGCTTAGCTTTGTTGTCCCCCCTTGTAATGTTTTCCCCATGCGGAGGTTTCTGGGAATTTTCAGTAGAAAATTCCGTCGTGGCAGCCATCCTCAATATTTTGGAATGTTTGGTAACTCGAGAGATTTTTTTATCATAAGCATGGGCATAAGTTTAATGCACATACGGATACTTTGGAGTCTGAATTTGTAACGTTCATCTGAAGCATGTGGTTTAATTTTCTGGTTTGCTTGGTGGGATGTGCTTTTCTTTTAAAAAAGTATCTCGAATCACGCGTGTACTTGTAGGTGGAGAAGAAGGAATATACTGGTATATCTCAGCCAGAAGATCACCAATCTTTAGTTGTCCAGATGACTGGAAGTTGGTGGATGAACTGTTTGGCAATTCGGTTGTCGTTATCACTTCCGTTCTTCCAACAAACTTCCCACAGATTTTTTACATAAACTTTCTCGAATGTCTTCAAATGCAAGGTCAAATACGATACCAAATACTGTCCAATCACAGCCAAAACACACACGTGGCGGAGGAATGAGAGCTCACCACGACTAAACCACCACCAACCTTCCTTGGTTCGGACTCAATCGATAGGACTCCGATCGGTCTCGTCTTCTCCGACAGCGACCCCTCACCCGCCCATCGATCTCCGCCCAAACCCTCCTTCGTTTTCACTTCATCTCTTGACCAGCTGCAGACCCAGATCGAGAGCCCGCTTCATTTGATCGATTCTTGAAAACTTTCTGCAATTCTTGGGCGGAGCAGAGGGTCTGGAGCTCTCTCCGGAGGGAAAGCTTCGATCTTGCGACATGGGTTCCGACAAGCAACTAACGAATCTCGCCCAGGAGGAAGACCCGCCGAACCCATCAACCGCTCTCCTCTCGTTCGACACCGACTCGGCCGACGAGTCGACGAAACCGAAGGCCTCGGCGGCTCAGAG
This sequence comes from Eucalyptus virginea, assembly GCA_014182375.1. NCBI lineage: Eukaryota > Viridiplantae > Streptophyta > Magnoliopsida > Myrtales > Myrtaceae > Eucalyptus > Eucalyptus virginea. The sequence continues at coordinate 52,627,115 of CM024516.1, forward strand.
GCCCGCGGCCACCGTTGTCTTCGTCTCTCTCATCCTCATCACTTGCGTCGCGGTCTCCGCCGCCGGCGCCTTCGCGTTCCTGTTCTTCTCTAGACCTTCGCCTTCCGCTCCTGCTGCGTCCTCGGCGGCGGCAGCGGCAGCGGCGCCGGCGGCGTCGAAGGCGTCGAGTTCCGATTCCGATTCGATCGAAACCACGGCTCGCCCTCTCAAGAAGCTGCAGAAGCCGGTGGTTCTTCTGATCTCGTCCGACGGGTTCCGGTTCGGGTACCAATTCAAGACCGCAACCCCGAACATCGGCCGGCTGATCGCGAACGGGACCGAGGCCGAGGCGGGCCTGATTCCGGTATTCCCTACTCTAACTTTCCCTAATCACTACTCCATTGTCACTGGCTTGTACCCTGCTTATCATGGCATCATCAATAACCACTTTGTGGATCCTCATAATGGGGACACCTTCACCATGGGTAGTCATGACCCCAAGTGGTGGCTCGGCGAGCCGCTGTGGGAGACCGTGGTGAATCATGGGTTGAAGGCCGCCACTTACTTTTGGCCAGGGTCCGAGGTTAATAAGGGATCCTGGACTTGCCCTAAGGGTTACTGCCGGTTTTACAATGGCTCGGTGCCATTCGAGGAGCGGGTCGATACAGTTTTGAAGTATTTTGACATGCCTGGTAGCGAGATGCCTGTGTTCATGACTCTGTATTTCGAGGATCCTGATCATCAGGGTCATCAGGTCGGGCCTGACGATCCTCAGATCACCGAGGCGGTTGCTAATATCGATAGGATGATTGGGAGGTTGATCGAGGGTCTAGAGAAGAGAGGGGTTTTCGAGGATGTTAATATAATCATGGTCGGTGATCATGGGATGGTTGGGACTTGCGATAAAAAGCTGATCTTCTTGGATGATTTGAAATCTTGGATTGATATCCCGGCAAATTGGGTGCAATCTCACACTCCGTTGCTGGCGATCCGTCCGCCTTCGGGTGTGTCACCAGCAGATGTCGTTCAGAAGATGAACGAGGGATTGAGATCGGGCAAAGTTGTGAATGGACAGTATTTGAAGGTGTACCTCAAGGAAGACTTGCCAAGTAGGCTTCATTATGTGGCGAGTGATCGGATTCCGCCCATAATAGGGTTGATCGAAGAGGGATTCAAGGTGGAACAGAAGAGAACAAAGCACCAGGAATGTGGAGGAGCGCACGGCTATGACAATGATATCTTCTCCATGAGGACAATCTTCATTGGTCATGGTCCTGAGTTTGCTAGGGGGCAAAAAGTCCCATCTTTTGAAAACGTTCAGATATACAACATGGTCACTTCAATTTTGAAGATACAGGGTGCTGCAAATAATGGATCTGCCTCTTTTGCAAGCTCCATTCTTTTGCCTAGCCCGTAATGCTTGTCTCTACAGCAGCTTCTGATCAGCCTCACCTCACCGGTTCTAGGACATCAGCGAAGCAAAGCGAGCATTGTAATATAATGCGGAAGACATGTATCTAGGGGTTTGCCTAGGTAATGGGCACGTATCTAGAAATCAGGCGGTTCACTAGGAAGGTGAGGTTCTAGAATGCTTTGGATCACTCATCGGTTAGTAATGTGGCATATAAGTTTAGTAGTGGAATGCTTTTAATTTGCCTAAGTCAGTTCCATTCAATATGAGCTCAATTTGTAAGAACGTAAATGATTTATGTGACACCGATGATACATGTTGCCGAAGCAGCATCTGGTGGCAGCGATTGACGATCCTTGTGTTCAGGTTGTAATTTGTTTTAAGTACTCCGTCCTGGAAGGTAGATTTTTTAGAGAATAAATTTCGACATTTCATGCGTATACACGCCAAAAGCTTTTTGAGAATTTGTTGCATGAGCTAGACAGGGGTTCCATGTGGAGGTGGTTGTGGTGGTGGGCTGGTGGCAGCAACAGTGACTTGCTGGTGGCTGTTTTGACGGAGGTGGGAGCAGAACTGGAGGTGAAGACAGAGGTAATTGAACGGGGGACGGGTGGTCGCGCCACAGCTGCTGGTGATGTGGTGGTAAAGGCAAAATTACAACTCAAATGTGTTACATTTTAACTTGTGGAGCGTTTCCTGTTTACTCATATCTGCAGAATTTTTCTGATGAGACAACCGTTTTGTGTGGAAGATGGATCCTTTTTGGTTTCTTCTTTGCATCGTGTCTTTCCTGCCGTAAATTTTCAACGGCGAGTAATTCCACCTAGAGTAGGTAAATCTCGAATCCACAAAGTACCTCATGAACATCATCGATAATGCAAAAGACTTGAGCCAAAGCCTAGACGGATGGCCTAGACGTGAAATCGTATCTTTAAGCCATGTCCGTGCGCCTGTTTCGCGCACAGATCCTGGATGGTTATCTTTCTTTCTGTGGTTATCTCTCTCTGTTGTTATGACTCACTTTGCATCGATTCTTCTTTGTTGTTGCCCTTTCTCTTCCAATTGGCTATGGCTCATAGACCTTGATTTCACCTAAGGCAAAGGAAAATCTGTCATTACGAAGGGAGTGCTTGAACGAGATTTCTGTGTGAATCTGCAGTAGATGTCTTTATGAGTGAGATAAAAGCAAACATGAGAATCAGCAGTAGATGTCTTTATGAGTGAGATAAAAGCAAACATGACGAACATCTTCCACGTGCCCTGATGCCAACTTCTCCAGACACGCAAACGCCACCCAGTCATCAGGAAATTCTTACCAATTATATAAGGGACAAAGAACTGACATAGCTCCACGATTGTTGTTCTCATTTGTCAAAGTCATGGCCGTTTATTTAGGGGGGGACGGTGGGCTGGTCCAGCTCTTCTTCTGGGGGTGGATAAACTTAATAATGCAGACTCAACGTGTGGAAGAAGTAAAAAAAAAACAGAGAAACGTATCTCCCGAGACAATGAAGCAAGACATGAATCCACAGAATTTTCACAGCTTCTGATGTGCTGGCTACTGCTTTGTCCTTCAAATTGCATCTGATTTTCTTGCATTAGAACTGTCTTCTTCTGTTGTCTGTTAATACTCTGGTCTCTGCTTTAATACAAAGATGAATTTGTCAGGAGATCTGTCTATACTCCGATCTTTCTGATCTTGGGAAGCGTAGATCAGAGTAAAGGCTTGTATCACACGGTGAGTATTTCATGTTGTAAATTCCAAAAGGAACTCCAACATAGTTATATTCACTTGAAATAGACAGGTATGATATCACACCAAGTCCCTTTTTGTGTGAATCTTATTTTAAAAAGCTGGATATTAATTCTTTAATTAATTAATTTATACATCATTAGTGGTGTGTGTATATCATTATATATGTAGAGTAAGATTATAGGTTGAGTATCTGGTTGCGTTACTTAGTCTAAATTATCGTGAGCTGTTTCTTGCTTGCATTAATAATAATAAAAACCACAGTAAAATGCTCCAAAGTCACTTCATTTTGTATTATTGATTTGGGTTCTACTTGTAACTGACCATCGAAGTAAGTATATTTATGATGGATTTTCAAAGAAAGCTAATTAAACTACACTAAGTAAACATGTTGCATGTCTAAAGGTGGATGTGGAATAAATTCGTTACACTAATAATGGACCTAATATAAATTTATTTCCTAATATATTTAATATATTCTTGAAATTCTTCTTTGTTGTGTAGCTAATATCAAAAGAGGGGAGTCACTTTGACAGAGAAAAAAGATAGAAATGGAGTGGGGGCAAATTTGTTCCTTTAACATTAAACTGCAGAACCGGTTCCTATTGTTTTTTTAACTGGAATCTACCTCATACATCCTGGAAACTATAACCAAGAACCGCCCAATTTCTTTTTCTTATTTCATTTTTTTTAAAAAGATAGAATTTCGTAAAATATCTCTTTATTTGCAATCGAGACAAATAATAGTTACATGGTAGATAGGTTCCAAACTCCAAGAAATTTCAAACTTGAATCAATTTTTTGAAAATGAAACCTACCTTAAAAAATTCCAAAATTAGATCAAAGCCGATCGGGTAAGATTAGTTTGGTCCAATTCAAGGGTCTACATTGGACCAATGCAATGTCTAGGCCAATGCTCCCTTCTACATCAAACGAGCTGAATCTTTGGAATTTGTGGCCAAAATTTAGGTAAACATTAAATTCAAACCCCCAATAAAAATCGCCCCATTTTCCACGAGCCAAACTTTATGGGATTTGACTAAAAAACAAAATTTCTATTTTTCGTAGGTGGGAAATTCGATTCTCCATATTTCGAAAGGACTGAGACGGAGAGGCTTAATTATATATATGAATTTGACTATCGATGCTCTATTTCCAAGATTCAAAGAATTCAAAAAATAAAAACAAAACAAAAACCTTCACTTTCAAGACCGCACGTTAATTACTGAATTTGTCCCAGTGACTATCCTTTCGACATGAAATGGGGTGAGATTTAAATTCCCACCTTTTTAGGGTTTTCAGGGTTGGGGTAAGGTAAAAGTCTTGCTAAAAGTTAGAATAAGAATATAATATGACTAATAATAAATAGAAAAAAGACCGCACGGTAACCGACCAAGAAAAAAAGAAAGAAAGACCGCACGTTAAAGAAGCAAAATCGTCGACGACGAATCCGATATAAAAAATAAAAACCGCCGATGACGACACCCACTTTCTTGTTCTTCCCTTCTTCCTGCGGGTTCGCGAGCCAAAGACCGAACACCCACAAGCTCACTCGGCCGATTCTTCTGCGAATTTTCCCGGAAAAATCGAAACCCATCTCCGAATCCCATAAATAATCCGTGCCCTTCTGGCCATGGCCGTCCCATTCTAATCCCAGTACCCGAAAGTTCGATCCTTTACCTCTTTTCGCTTTCTTTTCCGGCAAAGTTGGAATATTTTCTGTGGAATCCGTTCGATTTTCCGTCTTGCCATCTCGCCTTTTGAGGGGGAGGGGCGGGTTTGTGAATCTTTAGATGGCGGATGTTCTTGGGTCGCCCTCTCTGTACACTCGCCGGCTCTCCAGTTCGCCGGCGGCGTCTTTCCCGGCTCCTGTTAATTCCGTCGTCCCACCGAAGAGGATTTTGTCGGTCGCGAGTTGCTCGATCGGAGATTTCTCGCCGCTCGCGTTCAGACCCAGAAAGCAGTTTGACTCTTTGAAGGTATAAAGGGTCTCTTCCCTTTTTTTGCGCCTTGTTCTCTTCGGTTGCTTGTTTGTTTTTGGCCTTTCTGTGTTAATGTTGTGTGTTGTTGCCCGCTTAGTTTTTGTTAAACTGTCAATGATTGGTCTTGTGGAGACAGTTTCGGATTCTTTTGGGTTGATTTGGTAGGGGGCCATTTGCTCATAATGTGGTCTGATTCTCCAATCTTGTCTGCAAGTGGTGCTTTTCGTGTCGTTTCAGTTGAATATCCAGCCTTTCTTTTGTAATTCACCGATGATAGTTAATAGGGTTGATGGGTTGTTATTTGTAGTTCAAATTCAGATTCTAGATGAAAGAATATTATATGCAAAGTTGGAATCCGGCAATCTGGAATCGTTATATTGATACTCCCGGTGACCAAGTAGTGAAATCACCCATACCACTTTGTTATAGTATCTGATTTATGCTGTTACATGCATCAGATCTTAAAGTAGACTTCAAATAGGAGTTTCCTTTTTTAGCATGGAGTGCGGCCCTTTCACATAAGCATCTAGTATGACAGAATGTCTCCTTTTCCAATTAAATGACCGCGGATGCCTCTAACCCTGTTGTGCCACTTCTAGGACAAGCAATGTTCCTTGTTCACGTTTTCATTTCACGCCAATCCATTCTCCAATTCACTCTGCTCTAGCCCCTGGTTGACTGAAGCTTAATTTAAAACAAGGACATATGCACAATGGTTATCACATATCATTCTTGATGACGGAGCCTGATTTTGCTTCTGTCTGTAACAAAAGAATTACGGACACAGGACACTCCAAAAAAGAGACATGTAAGACTGTAGTGTCACGTCTTTGTTGACAATCTTTGATGATCTTTGATTCTTATGGTTCGATTGTTTATGCTACAGTGATGCCCAGCACTAAAACCAGTACTTTTCAGTTCCTAGTTTCTCCTCTCATTCTCTGTCCTTTCGGTGGCTTCACTTCAGGTGCATGCCGCTATTACTGAAACTGATCAGCCAAAATGGTGGGAGAAGAATGCAGGACCAAATATGGTCGATATTCATTCTACACAAGAATTTCTGAGTGCCTTAAGTCAAGCTGGAGATAGACTAGTAATTGTTGAATTTTATGGAACTTGGTGTGCTTCTTGCCGAGCATTATTTCCAAAGGTAATTCTCAACTTTTCTGTTATTTTCCTTCTTTATATATTTCGCAAGTTACCTTACAGCAGCCAGCATATGAGGAATATTTGTTTTGCTTTATCCCTGGATAAATAGCATTGGGCTAGGAAAGTCTGATGCGTGATACATACATATAACCATGTTGTGCGCGCGCGCGCGGGTGCGCGTGTACGTGCGTATCTCAGACTGCTAACACTATAAGGTGATCTTTGCCATTTGATATTCGTTCTGCCCTAACGTTTATTGGGGTGTTTGGTTGCATTTCTCAGCATTCATGACCAGAGCACGATGAATGAAGATGTAATAGCCTTCTCGATCTGCGCCTGTGGACAGACTTTTATTTCTACAAACATGTTCTGAATATTTGGGATCTTGAAAAAAGTTTTAAGGAACTTATTGAATTTAAGATGAAGATGGCTTCTTGATAACCAATTAGGCACTTGGTTTTAGGAAAGAAAATAAAGTGCAAATTTTCTTTTTCCCGTAAAGTTGTGTTATTAATTTGTCTTGACTGCCGTTGGCCTCAGAAATATCTATTGTTGGAATTGTTTTTGATAAATCAAGCATCATTGTGATATATTTATCTGATTGTCTATGTCTATCAGCTCTGCAAGACAGCACGAGAACACCCTGAGATTTTATTCTTGAAAGTTAATTTCGATGAGAATAAGCCGATGTGCAAGAGCTTGAATGTTAAGGTGCTGCCGTATTTCCACTTCTATCGTGGCGCTGATTGTCAGGTGGAGTCCTTTTCATGTTCCCTTGCTAAGGTAAGTTGCAGTTTATGTTTATATTTTTTATGTAATGAATCTTGTAATATTTGAACACTACCGTTTCTTGAGATGGTTTTGATATATGTTGAGTTATAAATCTAAGTAAAAAAGCGGTGTAGTTTTTTGAAAGGTAGAAAAAGATTAGATGGTGAGCTCAATCGGAGCCCTTGACTGGCTGATAATTTTTCAGGGATTAAATATTTGCATTCAACTGGGTATCCAAAGGGTGCCAAAAGATTCTTGCAAATATAGGGAAAATAATTAACACTTTTTAAAGTTGAGTATGCAAATGGTAGGATCAATGATAGTGTTTCTTTTTTTCTTTCGACTTGCTAGAATAATGGTAAAATTGGCAACTGAAGCATGCTTGCAGTGGTTGCACAATAAGTAACCTGCAGCTCGTGATTTTCATGTTCACATTTTTATCATTTCTTTGTGTGATAATGTGCAGTTTCAGAAGATAAAGGATGCAATTGAAAAGCACAGCGCAGCTTGGAGCAGCACTGGCCCGCCAAAGGGAGTTGGAGATCTCAATCTTGAAGTTGGGTCTCTTCTGAAGGACAATCAAACAGGATCTAGTTCATTCTAGGACCTTTGTAATGGTTATTTAGCCATATGGGGCATCCTCCCTGTCCATATTGCACATAAAAGGATTACTCTTGATTAGTGTTTGCACAATGTCTTTGCTCTTTGTAAGAGGACTGGATGGCAAATACTGCGCATTGCAGTCCTTTGTCATTCAATATTCTCTGTGATATATCTGTCTGTGTTATAGCAAAGAGCAAATAAAGAATGTGACTTATGAGAATTGCAGTGAAGTCAAGTAACTTTACTAGTTTGTTCTTTATGACCAGCTTTCAACTAAAGAATCCATTTGTTAAGCCGACCATTTTTGAAGATTTTTGTCTTCCATCGTTTCGTTAATATCTATATATATAGTGTTGATTAAATTACCCACTATTTAATTATGGCAATTAATATACAATTAGCATGAAGAAGAAAATGAAATTGTGCCTCTATCCTGAAGACCCTTTGGTGACAACTCAAGTCGACCATACAGATGACCTCTTGGGATGAGGAAATCAATCTTAAGTAAGTATATTTCGTGTAAGTGTAGATCGGATAAGAAATTTTTCACAAAATTCTGTTAGTCGGTTGCCCAATTACGGGGATAATATAATGATTAACGATTTTGAATAGGTGAGATGATAGAGATTCAGTGTTCATTTCATTACTGTTCAGTTAGTAACTTACTAAATGTGTTAGCAAACATGTGTAGTTCCTACGGTTAGGTGAGATGATAGAGATTTAGTGTTCATTTCACTACTGTTCAGTTAGTCATTTTCTAAATGTGTTAGCAAATATGTTTAGTTCCTAGTATTTATCGAGTTATTATGCATTTGGTGGACCGAGATTTGAATAGGTGCCTTGTGCTTTAACTATATGCACAAGTATCTGCGAGTTTTTACTAGTTAAACTTTAAATGAGAGAAGAAACTACTAGTAAATGCAACAATTTGAAAAACCTAATCAATATCATAATCATAAAGCAGGAACATGTGTACATACAAGTTACATTATCTGTGGCGAGCTAGGCTTATGTATTTATAAATGGATATAAGATAAAGGGTATAGTTGAGAAAGGAGAAATAAGTCTGTTTATTGATACACAAACCCATTCCTACTAAAGCATCTTCAGTCTGTTCCAACATAGCAACAGCAGGTGTTACTTCGTCAATGCTCTAAATTAGAGTAATATCTCCATTTACAGAAACCATATCTGTAAAATCATCGGACTTGAGAGACAATAGAAGTGTGGCATGGAAGATGTAAGCAGAGAACCCAGGCATTCGCCAACTTCTCTCACTTGTCTGTCTGAATGGCCTCACCTCTGTACACCCTCCAGGGTCCCTTGTAAAACTTTGGCATCATGAGAGGAACCTCTTGCCCAGGATGATCTTCCCAGTACTTCTCCTGTTCAGCATCATAACACGTGCTTTAGTCAAAACCTAGAGAAATCGAATACAAGAAAGTCTCAGGCGTACCGCAAAAAAAGATGGCAAAAAACGGTGAGTTCTCTTTTCTAGTCTAATTCCCTGCTCTCCAAAATCATGTCCATCAATGTCCATTTCAATCCAGAGACTTTTGATGTAGCCATCCAAAGATCTTGCCTAATTGATAATCTCTTTAAAAGCTTCAAAATTATGTTTAAGGTCGAAGGATAGCATCGACTCTACTATTACAAGATAGGCAAGAACTTGTGAGGACTCAGAATTAAACATTGACTCATTGCACAATTGCCACTGAATCAAGAAGCTAATGACAAATGATTTCGGGCTGTTGGAGAAGCACCTTGTACAGTTGCTCAGTTATCGCCGCCCCGACGACACCGGTATAAAATGCAGCAGTATAGATGGTGACCAGAGGCGTGAAAGATTTAGGCCGTCGATACGGATCGACCATGGTCCACAAGATGTTCTTTTCCCACTTGGTGTACAAGTAATCGGCGTACTTCCTCCATAGATAACTCGTCATGCTCACCCGCCTCACACGTTAATCATCACCGAGCTGGAGAGTAGAATAGCAATTGAAGATGAGCACAGCAAGAAGCATATTGCACACAGCAATCTCCACACACTTCTTCTAAATTACAAACACGGTCAACACAGAATCGCTGCCTAAAGGGTCATTTCGTCAAACACTTGACGTGCATCTTCATTGAAACCCATCTAGCATCACCACAACGGCCGACGAGCAATGCGGGCATGCGCAGATTTGACAAGCGAATCGATCAAATGAGCAACCCTGCACGATCAGGCCGATCTACCCAACACTTTTCAGGCCGAAATGATCGAACTTTTTCCAATAATTTCCACAAGCACGCATGGGCAAGTCGAATCGTCCACTTGGGTATTAAGATTTAGTGAAAACCACGAAGAACAGAGAGCGACCCGCGTAAGATGAATCGAAAGCGATGGAGAAAGAGGAGAGAGATCTACGCATGCTTGCCTGCGAATGTGAGAAGAAGGTGCGGCAGTTCTTCCCAGGAAGGAGGACGAGGAAGAAGAGCCTGGACAAAAGAAAAGCAAGATTGAAAAACGATATTTTCTACTAATTAATAAAATAATCTATCGACCGTAAGAAAAAAAGGAAACAAATTAATTTTTTTGTACGGATGAATAATTTATCTAAAGGTGAAAATAAATCTAATGTATTTTGCATGAGATGGTGGAGTGGATTAATGCTACGTCTGTTTCGAGAAAAATGAATGTTTTGAAAAATATTTCGTAAAAATAAATAAGTGAAAAATGTTTTCATCATTCACAAAAATAGTGAACATGTAGCGTTGATGATAACGAAAATATTTTTCATTAATTAATTATTGCAAGCAGTATGAGTGATCATTTTAAAAAAAAAAATATTTTTCGAATTATTTATTTTTCGGAAAATAAACGGAGCCTAAGAAATTCTTAATTCTATGCACCTAGGATTGAAGTGGTCGATTCGGTGTTGGGGGATTTCTAGCTCAAAAATTATAGGTCACATGTTTGAATCTTATCAATTGGATGGTAGCTTCTTTAGGTCAAGATCATTTGGACAAGACAAAAAGTATAGATTTAATTGGTTTATAAGACTTGTAGGCTATTTCATATCATTCAAGTAGTTATGGTACTCGCTCAAGTGCCTCTAGATTTAAATGAAAAATAGACAAATCTTGGGAAGAATTCCAAATAAGGGTCCGATGTGCCCTTATTTTCTCAAATAAGGGCTTATTATATCTTCATTTTTTCAAATAAGGACTTTAAATGAATCTTATTTCAAATAAGAGCTTGAATTGGTCATATTAATCTAAAAAAAGGGCATAAACTCACTATCTTTTGACGGGCAATTTCTTCTTTTAAAATTTTTTCCTTTTTGTTCTTGTTTCTTTTTTTCCTTCCAAAAAAAAAAAACTTAAAAAAAAAAAAGAAAAGAAGAAGATGAACACGCATGGAAGGGAGGCTCCCTCCAGCTTGTGGCCGATGCCCCATTGTCGATGGGGCAACAGTGATGGTCGGTGAGGTTGCCAACCCTCAGGCGAGGGCCAATGACTCTTTTTAAGACTAATGTAGTTACTTCAAGCCATTATTTGAGAAAACAATGATATTTTAGGCTCTTATTTTGAATTTTTCCAAATCTTGATTAATTTGTAGTAAAACATATGATCATAATATATATATATATTTTTTTTTTTAAATTAGAGAGACAAAACAAAAGGAGCTAGAGTGGATAATTAAGAGATTATCGAGTACTCTTTGATCTATATAGATAAACAGTGCCCCCTCTTCAATGTAAGAAGGAATGATTTGAAAAAAAATACATTAGTTGTCCGTCCTAAATTATCATTTCTTTTTACTTCTCACTTTTATCTTCTTCTAAGACTCCATTTATTTCCAAAAAATTAATAATTTGAAAACTATTTTCCTAAAAAAGATTAGTTGTATCACTTGAAATAATTCGTCAATGAATAATGTTTTTGCTATTGACAACAATTTATATATAAAGTATCTTTGTATGAGATAAAAATATATTTTGTTCATTCATTTTTATAAGCGACATAAGCGACCATTTTTTAAAAATATTTTTCAAATCATCCATTTTCTATGAAACAAATTACATAGCCTACATTTTTCATGACAATTTTATTTACATTTATTCTCATTTTTTTCCAATTACAAAACAATGGACAGATGGGACATTTATTTTGCTTATCAAAAGAAGAATGAGAATCTTTGTATTTTTAATGTTTTTCCTCAAATTCACTTGCAAAAACTCATACCACTAATTCCCCCTTATCAATAAACGAAGAGATTTCTTTTTACATATAATTTTTGCAATATTTCCAGTTTGAAACTCCATATAAATACCATAATAAAAAGTCTGAAGTTATATTCATGGATTCATACATTATGCCTTGGAGACTACCTGAAAATGTGCAGAGTATAATCAGTATTTCCTAAGACAAAGAATACATAGGATCCCGAAACTGCGGATTCAAGGCGTCTCCGCCGCCGCATCCGGCGGCTTGTCGATCGTCATCCACCAGCAGATCGTCCGTCCCCCTCAATGCTCCATGCACTACGATCACCATGACTCCGATAAACAGCGCCACGATTATGTTATCGGTCGCATGAGTGAAGGACAGCGCCAGGATGGTGCACACGAACAACGTGGTCATCACCACCCGGTCGTCGATCTCTCGGCCGAACAAGATCAGCGGTTGATCTCGCAGGAAGTACAGGAACAGCCACAAGATCATCATCACCATGAACGCGATCAGCGACACGGGATGCCACAGGAGGCTCAGGAAGAGGATGGTGAGCACGATGACGGTGTAGTTCATGCGGAAGACCGTGACGTTCGTTTGGATCCGCCCGACGGATGCGCCGAGGCCGGCCGGAGGGGCCATGGCGGAGAGCCGGAACATCTCCTTCCATGGTCGGCGGGTGGCGAGGCCGGTCCTGATCCGCGCCTTGGCATGGGAGATGAACTCGAGGTTGGACGACGGCAGGGGTGACGAAGCTGATGGTATGGTTCCATAAGTTGTCATTTGTTTTTCTGAATTTGGGAGTGAAAGAAATGGGACAAAGAGGGGAGAGGATTTTTGTTCCTGTTTTTAGGGAGGGAGCGAGAAAGGTGTGCAAAGTTGCAGATGTTTAGCTGAAAACGTGCAGAACCACATAGATTTAGCTGAAAATGCGCAAAGATCTCGTACTCCACTTGCCTATATATGGTCGTCCTAACGACACAGCAAACCGGTCTGAGTCTAGGTCACGTTAGCAGTCGGTTCATTGCTCTGCCCCCAAAAAGATTTAAGGAAAAACCACGAAGATCTCTCCCAAGTGATGAATCACAGGGGGTTTAAAAAATGCGTTGTTTAAGCAGTATCTTCGGATTGTCGCGATTTGCAGCGCGCATTTGCATCGATTTTATAGACAGAACCATGGTAGAGTTCAGACATGAAACGTTAGCATGTGGCAGTAAAACTAAGAGCTTGCGCAATTGGCATGCCGCTGTTTCTTGCTTTACATTATCCAGGGCAAAATTCAGACTCGGTCGAAATCAATCCTTGGCTTATTTTCTGCTCTGGCTTGTATACTCTAGACAGAAAAGGATCAAGAATATACACCACAGTACTTCATAACTACATCTTGTAGCGTTGGAAGAGCTCTTCAGTCTGCACATTCCGGAGGGCGCAGCAGGCGATGAGGTAAACCCAGATGAGGATGACCACGGCGACAATTAGGATGACATTGGCCTTCCTCCATTCACTCCTCAGGTTGCCCAAGAGACCAGCCTTGCATGAATTGCAATTGTAACAGAGTTGGGTCTGGTCATTGCTCCACAGGTAGCAATCTGGGTCTGCATTGGGGTTCACCGGGTTCATCCACATTGTTGGGTTCGTGTATGTGTAGCCACACACTGTTGGTGGCTTGCAGCACCCAGACTGTGCCCAAAGAAAAGAGGACAAGAAAAGGAACAGTGTCAATAGGGAGCAAGAAGGAGGGGACAAACTTGGGGAATAAAAATCTTATCTTGATATCGTTCTTTTTCCTCCATATTTTTCACAAGTGGTCCCCCAGAATACTTGTTTATGACTTGTGATTGTGAGGTAAAATGATTTCCATAGTTTCACACTTTCGAATATTCTGATTGTTGTTATTCCTTGATCCACAGTAGAGAAGCTAAAGGGTTGCATGAAGGGGGTAAAAACCAAGTAATCAGTTATCTCTATCGTTTGCATGATTTGTATTAACTAAAATAAGAAAGGTGAAAATTTCACTTGCAGTTGGTAGAATCTAGACTTTTGGTAGGCCCTGTTTTGATTCCTAAGTACAGTCTGTTACCTAGAATTCACTGAATCACATGGTGCTATGTGGCTGTGTGCAACTAGAAGATGTGTCAGTGTCTCGACTCTGGTGTCCTCAGAACTAAATGCCACCTGCACCCATCTTTTTGTCTTTTTATCTCATTTTCTTTCCTGGCCACTTTAGGGATAAGAATGAGCAAGAAGCAGTTTCTTCTTGGGGTTAAAAATTACAGCTACTCTAATGTCAAATCTTGAAACAATGTAAATCTACAATCCTCGTGCAATGCAGGAAAAACAGCAGGTAAAGTAATCTACCGTGACCTGCACTTCAAAAGTGCAGCTTTAAATCAGATTATTTCTCTGTTCTAAGCCGAAACCCTAGAAATCCAAGATTCAAGGCAAAGAAAGCAGTTGCACATTCATTAAAATCACCCAAAACAGGGGAAAAACAGAGCCTTTCACCTCAAGAGGGGAGATATGAGCAGCAAAGAACTGATCAGCAATCACGTACTCCTCATCCAACTTCACACAAACATCAGACTCAGCAATACAACTCCTGATCTTTCCCCAATTCCCAGAATCTGTCACATGGTTCCTCAACCAAGAAGAGAACCCACCAAGCCTGTACTCTTTGTACGCTCTCCCAGGCACAGAGTAGCTCCCATCAGGCCTTGTCACCACGAAGGCAAACACAAGGAGTATGAGGATGAGGACTATAAGCAGTGCCATACAGAAGAGGTAGAAGACCAAGAACCCTTTCTTGTTCCAGAAAGCACCAACGAAGCCACACAGAGAGACTAGCAAAAGCAGAATGCCCAGGATGAGGACTGGCCATCTGAAGTAGTGGGTACACTGGTTGTCTGCCCTTGAGGAAAGCCAGAAGCCTGCACCAATTATGACAATTGAGCTGAGGAGGGCTATGAAGTTGAGCAGCGCCGTGAGTTTGTTGCTCACACCCATGGGATTGATGCTGAGAGAATTGGGAATATTGTGAGGGAGTGAGTGAGAGATTTGAGAAGATGGGATCTGGGAATTTTTCTGAGGAGGATGTGAAGTAGAACTTTGGGGAGATTTGTTTGTGAAGAAGGGGGGGCCGGGGGTGGTGCTGTGTGAAAAAGAGTGAGAAGGATGCGTTGGTTGGTTGATTTTGGGATTGGCTACGCGGTGGGGCAAAGGATTCTTTATTGGTTTCATATTAGTGAGTGCCAAAAGAGTAAATTACAAGTCATTATCAAACCAGAAAGTTCAACAAGTCGCATGATAAGGGAGAGCAAGGTCTACTGATTGAAGATGCTTGCCTTGACATAACTCTCTCTCTCTCTCTCTCTCTCTCTATGGCAATTTTCGATACCATAAAAGGGATGAATTGTGAAGTTTATGGTAATATTTTTCAGTAGCTGGCTGGAGCTAGAAATGGATCAGTTAGGTCTTTATTGCATGTCACTAACAATTCCTCTCCTTTAACATGATTGGCATGACTGTGGACTTGAGGAAACTTACTTATCCGGACCGTGAGTGTTCTTAAAATTAGATATTTCCGAAATTAAATAATTCAAGATCGTTTTTCACTTGTTTAAGTGCAAATTCAATGAAGTGTTTTGTTCTCTTCAAGTATTCCTCAATTCTGTCTTCTTGGAAGGCACAAAGCCATCTGATTGGAGGGGAAAAAAAAAATCAAATTATGTAATGAGCTGAAGGCCATGTGTTTGTTGGAATCTCACATCGCTAAATAAATGCCCAAGTAATCAATCAAAGACCACAGCATGTGAAAATGTATTTTGTGGGGTCACTGTGGCATAACACAGGAAATAGGTGGTCAAATCTGAAGATGAAAGCCAGGGAGGTGAAAGCCAGGGCAAACACTCAATTTAAGTCAAAATGGACGGTGATTACAAGGACTTACGCTGTATTTTTTTGTTTATTTGACTCAAATGGACAGTGAACACAAGGACCAAAGTTTCACTTGAGCCCATTCAATATCAGCACAAAGAGGGCCAAGAAAGCTGATAAAGACAGACTTATACCATCTCTTCTTTAGGAGTTACACAAAACTCACTGTAAAAGAGACAACTGGCATATATAACCACAGGACCATGGTTCTATCAAAGCAAGAAAAAGTAAAAACAAAATCCAAACAGAGACAAATGAGCCTGATCCATTTAGTTATTGGCAGCTCTTAGACAACTCCATTGTATCCATTGCTCATCACACTCTTCATCGACTCAAACCTGGGCTCTTTTTCTTGAAATTTGGTAGTAGCATAAAGCTTCAGGTACTCCCCAAAAGTGTACTTCTCAGGGTACAGGAGCTTCGGCGCAGGCGAGATGACCGCATCGCCTGCGGGATTGTAGAACGTGGCCACGGAGAGCCGGCTCCCGCTCTCCGCAGCCATGACACGGTGCCAGACGCTCTTGTACCGGCCGTTGCTCAGCACCTCAAGTTGGTCTCCGGTGTTGACGAAGATGGTGTCGTTTGTGGATGGTGGGATTGGAACCCACTGGCCATCATGGAGGAATTCAAGTCCTGGGACTTGGTCATCCTGAAGCAGCAATATGATCCCACCTGCATCAGTGTGCTCTCTGAGTCCTCTTACCTTTTCCGGATAGGGGCATTCCGGATATTTCGCCACCTTCGTCCCCACAGAGGGCCCGTCTTTCCCTGAGAATGCCCTCTTAATGTGGTCCTCCTCTAGGCCAAGATTCTCACACATGAGCTCTGAGAGCTTCTCTGCTAGTTTAACCAGCTGAGCGATGTACTCATCCATGGTCTTCCTGAAAAAGTATTGCACAAAGTATGAGTTAGTCACTATATACTAAGACCGGTGGATTAAATTGATCTACAAAGCAATTTGACCAACCCTAAGCAGTTAATCTGCCAAATCACCTTTTGAACCGGTTTAGTATACTGGGATTAGCATCTCTAGTGATATTACTTAATCGCTACAGCAAGAATGGAAATTGAAAGTTCTCAAATGATCAGGAGCTGTAAAGTTGTGATAGGGACTAATTTTCACGCACCGAAGATCATTCGAGAGGTTCGGGAAGTCCTCAATGTTTGACTTCGGGCGGTGCCAGATGAAGAAGGTGCATTCCCAGTCTAGATCAGATGTGGCACCATTGGCATTTTCCAAGCATTTGGCAGTTTCGGACTCATAGAAACTTGCCTTCAAATTCTCCTCATAGTGGGTGTTGACAAAATGCTTCACTTTCTCCATCAGTTCTGGGTCAACTCCATGGTTCTTAATCTGCAGGAAAAGCATCATCATCACACTCATTTCTTAACATAAGAGAGTGAATTGGGTTGATAAAAAAGATTGAACTTCCTTGATGATGATGATGAAACACAAACTGTTACCTTGAAGCAGCCCCATTTCTCACAAGCATGGTGAAGCAGTGCCATTGTTTTGCTCCTGTTCTTACCATCAAGCTCACTCAAATCTATCATAGGAATCTCCATTTTTTTGCTTTCCTCCTTTACCTCTGAACTCTCTCTGACAGGTTTATTGAGATGGTTGATGGACAGGGTATTTATAGCCTTGGAGATGTGGAAAATTTTGGTTTTTCTTTTCTGCCCACCTTTGGGGGGTCAATGCCATTATTATATAAATATAATTAAATTAATAAGGTCAGTTGCAAACTAACCGTAACCTGGGTTGGAGAGTTGCTGTTCCTTTAAAAAGGCAAAGCTGAGCGGTCCATGTTCATTTCATCAAGTGCCCCAGGGGCATGGGATTCTGTGTCTTCCATGTCTTGTATTCTAAGCACTAGTCCTTTTGGCAAAGCATTACTTCGTTCAACTTATTATGAAACAGACCTACAACCTCCGCGGAGTGCTTGTTTAGTACCCTAATCTCACCTTGACCGAGTTTCACGCATTAAACTCGACACATGGATTGGAACCCAATTCAGAAATGGGGTACGAAAATCCAAAGTCGACAATCGAAGATCTACGTCTCCCTCGGCCAAGTGGCCCTTTTTAAAATTCAATCTGTGTTGCAGAAGCAAATCATTGACATTATTGTATAGCACTAAAATCAATAAATGAGCTCTCCCTCTAGCTGACTAATTTCAGATGCATGGACAGACATAGATATGCACCTATACGCAGGACTATAATTATAATATGCCAATTAGGCCCTTTTCTGGGTCGTTCACGGTTTCTTGAACCGCAAATCATTGGGTAGTGACAAGAATCTGTGGGCAGTCTCTGGAGCCAAAACAGCCCGATCGAAACTAGGGGAAGCTCCACGCCATTTCCAATTCCCAATGGGCGATTTGACTGCTCAATGGTTGGGATGTCCCTTACTCTTGGAATTATATGAGGTCATTCAAAGTCAAGACTCTTGCCTTTTTCTTTTCTGACAGATTTATCTCGTCTTCCCCATAAAGAGTCAGATCTGCATCAAATCAAAAGCTCCCAATCATAGTGTCAAAGCGGTTTTGCTCTGCATCTTCCACCCATTGTTTGTGTTCGAGTTCTGTAGAGCCTATGGACTAGACAATGATTGAAATGCGACATTTTAGTAGGTTTCGTGAGTTTTGAATTCCTACCCAAGACTAAGATCAGTCAAATTGGACCTTAAGTAAAACCATCAACCTAAGAGCAGATACAAAAGTAGAATAATGCAAGATTTTGAACCTCTAACACAATACCATATTTGGAATCCAATTTTGTCAAAACTCAATTGTTGGGGAAGCCGTGACATTAGAAACTTGTGCTAGAAAAAGCCGGTTTATGTGATGTGCAAGTCTTTCCCCTCAAGAAACACAAATACAAGAGACTCATGGATTTGAATGACTCAATGACTAATCAAAGATTGCGAGCAATTAGCAAAACTTTATCTTCAGATCATAGGTTAAATAACAAATCTTTAAATTTGAATATGATCAACTTTCCAACTAATGAAATCAAGTGCTACGTCTTTTTGTGAAAAATGCAATCTAGCTCTTTCGATAAGCATCATTGGAAAAAGTCAAGGAAGTAGACACATAAGGAACTTGCACTAGAAACAGTCGGTTTATGTGATCTACAAATCTTTCTTCCGAGAAACAAATATATAAGATTGTAAGCAATTAGCCAAACTTTAACCTCATATCATAGGTTAAACAACAAATCTCTCCGTGTGAATGTAATCAACTTTCTGACCGGTGGAATCAAGTGCTACATCTCTTGTGAAAAATGCAATCCGCTCTTTCAATGAGAGTCATTGGAAATTGCATATGGTATTAAAAAAAAACCCTAAATAGAAGTCATCAACTGCCCCTTTTTTATGTGGGTGCAGGATTTGAATGTACCAATTGTAAGATTTAAGATTCGATTATACTTTATTCATGAATTGACTTGTAATTTAAAAAGCTCCTTTTGACATCTTACAGTTTTGTAAAGCCAAAACCCTTTTTTAATATCAATTTTTTCCTGTTTTAGACAGTTCCAAGGCATTAAAAAATTGACACCAGAACACTGAAACAGAAGGTGCTGCGTTTGGCGCTGGAGACATGCACGGAACTTCTGCAGAATCCTGCATATTCATGCAAGAAACCTGACTTGCATGTGGACTAAAAACAATCAATTTTAATGAGACATACATTTCCCAAGAAACTTCAGTTTTTTTTTTTTGAGCAACAAGAAACTTCAGTTAAAGAAGGATGCTTAAAGGAGAGGGGAAGCATATGAACACATGCCTAGATGCAAAACACTAATTTAAACTTGACCTTCTTGTGTCCAGGTTAAGCTAAGCTTCTTGAATTCAGGATGGGGAAGGGGCACAAAATCTGATGAAGATCTTCTATTTTTATTTTGGTCGGTCTGATGAAGATCTTGAAGGCAGGGAAATGTAATTCCCATAAATAAAATAGATAGATAAAAATTCCATTTTTTTGCCTTATTCGAGGTCAACTCTTTCTTCAACCGAAGCTATTTGACTTCCACCAAGTCTTAATAAACTAGTTTCCTTCGACCCATCACGACGGTCCGGCGCCAATCGGTCGCTCCATCACCGTCCAAGTGCTTGCTAAGACAGCAAGAACTGTCGCATGAATTGTCGCGGCAGGTTTCCCGTAGAATGTCGGTGAAAAAGAAAAAAGGAGAGCATCCTTTCCATATATATAAATAACAAATAAGTTGGACCCTAATATCCTTTAAAAAATCACTACTTTAACTCCCATCCCAATTTTATCCTAGACTTTTTTAATCTTATAAAAAACTCCAACTTTTGATCTAGTCTCATTTCTACCTTTAACTATTTTTAGTCTCATAAAAAAATTATTAACTTTAGGTGCCGTCACAATTCTATCTGGAATCTTTTTTTTTTTTTTCATAAAAAATCATAAACTTTTACTTGAATCCCATATTTGCTTTGTTAACCCTTCGTCCAACATTGCCCTTAGTGATGTGGCATTTTCTAGTCATTACTCAAGTTTTTTTTCCCAAATTACATATTCAATAAAATGTCTTCTTGAGATTAATCCATATTAGCCTAAACGGCGTCTTATTGGATCTAAAATTTGGGTAAAAAATAGAGTGATTGGGGTTGGCTTTCTTCAATTCTTTAGAGTTTTCCTTCCTTCTCACTTAGTGATCTTCAATTTTGCACTCAGTTTTTCATTTCTTATGTTTGGGAGTCTTCCATCTCTTGTGGTCAGAGAGCTCACACACGAGATACTTGGCTCGGGACGCTTGAACATCTTGGGCTCAAGAGTTTTCCATCTCTTAGTTGTTCAGAAAAATCTTAGACGGATGGCTAATGGTGGTAGATTATGGGCTCAAGTAAAAATTGATGGTTTTTTTATCCGACCAAAAAAAAAAAAAATCAGGTAGAATTGGGACTAGACCTAAGTTGGGATATAATAGAACTTCGTGGTTGAGCCACTCAAAACTCAAATTGCTCTCACTTCCCTTAACATTAATTAGACACATTATTTTACATTAACTAGAGAAAAACTTAATCTAGAGTCATGGAGCTACCCTCTCCCAAACTTTTCGCAGAACCATGATCGGTTTATTTGCCTAGAGAACACCTCAGGTATCTTCTCGACTGCTTTGGCTTGGGAAGCCATTCGACCAAAGAGAAACTTGGTCCCATGGTTCTCTTTTGTCTGGAACAAAACTCTTACCCCATGGTACCAGTTCCATCTCTGGCTCATGACTAGGAATCGGCTACCTACCCAAGTTCTTTTACTCTCCTATAATAGGATAGTGGATGGTTATTGTGTTTTTTGTAATTCGAGGCCAGACTCTATTAATCATCTTTTTTTTTTGGGTGTTGGATTACTGCCGGCCTTGCTTCATTTTGGGCTGCAAAATGCAATCTTACTTGGCAAAATGAGAAAATATTAGGTACCCTAACAATGCCACGCAATCCGTGCTCTGAACCATTCAGCGCGTGACACCTGGACAAGTGTCAGTCCACGTCGGCTCCCTCGGCTCCCTCCGTTTCAAACAAACGGCGCGGGAAGTTCTCCCTCTCCTCTCTCGAGCATAAGCCCTCTGACGCTCTCTCTCCTCTGCAGATCGTCTCTCTCCTCTCTCTCCTCTCTGTCTCTCTCCGCTCCGCCTCTGCTGGTTGCTTCCATCGTCCCCCACTGACGTGGACTGACACTTGTCCAGGTGTCACGCGCTGAATGGTTCAGAGCACGGATTGCGTGGCACTGTTAGGGTACCTAATATTTCCTCTGGCAAAATAGGTCATGGATGGACACTTTACACTAGGCCTTAGATTGTCTCTCAAGCAATGATTTTTCTCAATGTATTGCGAGATTTTCTTTTAAAGCCCTTTGCCACCTAATCTAGAAGACGAGGAACAACATTTTGTTCCGGGGTCAAGCTCTTTTTGTGTCTGCTTTGAAAAATCATCTCTTCAAAGTCGTAAAGGACAAGGCTCTCACCTTCAGCCAGGTTGCGGATACACCAAGAAATAGGAGAACTTAGCAAAGTTGGAGGCTAGATCTAGCTATTTTTTCGGAGGTTGCCGTCGCTTGACCCTCAATTGCATTGTGGACACACTGAAGAACAGGAGGATTTAAAAAAGTCAAGGACTTATTCCCGCCTTTTTCTTTTTAGAGGTGTCAGTTTCCTCCATGTAATGCTGTGAGGGTTGTCGCTGTTTCGCTGTCTGTTTTCCCTCCTTTTTTCCTCTTTCCTTTCTTGTTGGTTGCCACTATTTGGCTGTTTGGTTGTTGCTGTTTGGCTGTTTGTGTTTCCCTTTATTCTCGACACCCTTCCACTCATTATGACATGTTTGTCATTATGAGTGTAAGTTTTTAGTGCCGAGACCTTCTTACTGTATAGCTTTTTGGTTAAAAGTCAATACATATCTTACCTTACAAAAAAAATAAAATAATCATTTCATTTGATTTGGTATAATATTTCTAGAACAATATATGAACATTTATTTGCCCTTGTTATTAACGTGGATGTAATTTAATACACAATTCCATCTACCTGAACTCATCAATTAAGACTCTTATTTGTGCTCCTCTTGTATATTATTGTTTAGGGCAAAAGAACTTCAATCCCCAGTCCGCCCTCCTCAACCCATTAACTTTGACGATCTGGTCTTAAAAGTCTTTTGAGTCGAGCGTGAAAAGACAGCGATGACGATGGAGTCGTGGAGAAAAAGAGAAATTGGGACCAACTACTCAAGCTTCATCCACTCTCGTCGAAAATTCAATGCAAGAATCAACGCGAAGGAAACTCGTGACATGAGACGTTTGGGTGAGGACTTGCAGGCCCTCAGGTTCGCCGCGACCCAGGTCATTGGCCCTCACGATCATCATAGGTCACCTCCAAACGTAACTGATAAGGTTCTACCTTTTCATCCTCTTACGTTCTCTCTCTATCCAGCTTTTTTATTTATTACTTTTTCCCTTCATCCTTTGCCTCTTCTTTTACGTGGGCACTGGGCACCACATCAATGTCTCATTTATTTAAGATATATTACAAGATAACATATCAAAATTTCCATCGTTTAAATTGGTCGGAGTTGACAAAAGAAATTAATTGTACTTTTTTAACAAGTCTTAGGATTGATTGCATTATTTAAAAATTTTAGGATTTGATCGATGAATTTTGAGACTTATGAAATACTTACAGCAAATAAATATAATATGTTTCATGATGGTAGCTTTTTCTTTCCTTTTTGATAATCCAAGGTGGGGAAGGAGAGACTTGGCCAACTGGAGGCCTGTAAAATTTCCGCAAGCCTCATTGACCAATAAAATCCAGACCTTTTAACTTGAATACCTTGAACAAGGGGGGTTGTAGCTTTTTTCATGTACAAGTATATATTACTAAAACAAAAGTTATTTCAAACAACAAAAATTACAATTGGGATTGAATTTTAGTACACCTCTCTATATATTTGATGGTCGGCAGAAAAACTTTATAGAAGATAATGTAGATCTAATTTAACTTTTCGTTGGGACAAGTGAAATGATTTAAAACAATTTGACTAGTAGTTGGATTCTATGCAAGGACAATATGCAAAGACAATAATAACTCATTCGACATAGTACTATATAGCTCATGACAATTATGACTAGTCAAATCACGCGTTTGCTTCAAATGATACATAAAATATCATTCAACATAGTGCCATTTCGCTGGCTGGAGGTTTTAAAAGCAAGTTACATGACAAAGATCAATTCTCGACAAGGAACTCGCAATGAGAAGTTTTTGAAAGAAGGGAAGTAACTTTGGTGGTGATGATTAAAAAGGCCGTTTATGTAGAGCCCATATTGTGCCGGGTTCTGGTGTTTCTGAAGGATAATAGGAGGCTAAAGATCTCCCTATATACTTCCAGATCCGTTTCGCAAGGATCAAGCCTCAAGCCTCCAATAGAAATACTCATATCACCTCACGAAATGACTAATTAGTAATATGAATTACTCGAGAAGGCCTCTTACATCTAACGTGGGATGGAAATTACAGGATCCAAATTTCACTTAAAAGTCCAGCTTTGAAAGAAAGAGGAGACTCTTGTGCCATCTATTATTTAGGAGTCCCAATCACAAAGCACGGCTTCTATCCTAGGCAACCCCACTGCATCCATTGCTCGTCAGTTTCCTCGTTGATTCAAGCCTTGGCTCTTTTCCTTGAAACTTCGTGGCTCCATAAAGCTTCAAGTAGTCCCTGAAGGTGTACTTCTCTGGGTACAGGAGCTTTGGTGCTGGCAACATGACGGCATCGGGAGTGTAGAACGGGGGCATGGAGAGCCGGCTCCCATTCTTCTCCACCATGACACGGTGCAAGATGCTCTTGTACCAACCGTTACTCAGCTCCTTGAGTTGGTCCTCACTGTTGACGCATACATGACATCATCGGACGGCCAGATCGGCACCCATTGCACATCAAGGAGGAACTCAAGGCCGGAGACTAGGTCATCCTGAAGCACCACTATGATCCCACATGCATTAGTGTGTTCCCTGAGTCCCTCCACTCTCTTGGGGTAGGGGCAATCTGAGTACTGAGTCACCTTTGTCCCCCACACAAGGGGCATCCTTCCCTGAGAATGCCTTTAGGCGGTCCTTGTCTAGGCCAAGGTTCTCGCAAATGAGCTCTGAGAGCTCTTCTGCTAGCTTTATAACCTGAGCGATGTACTCATCCTGTCATCCACCGTCTCCCTAAAAGGTATAGCGCAAAATATTAGTCAGTCACTGCATAATTAATATGTATGACCAGTGGACTAAATTGGTCTACAAAGCCATGCAACGAACTCTAAGAGGTTAATCCATCCTTTTAAGGGTGTGTTTCATTTAGCATTTCCAAGGGGTTTTGGCATCCAAAAATCCCTTGGAGAAATGTTAGACTGTTTGACAACCATTTTAAATTAACTTTTGGCCAAATGCTAGATTTGGAAAAGCTGAAAACCCAATGCTAGTATGGCCTAGCATTGAGCTTTCATCATTTAGTCAAATGACAAAACTTATTTTGTCCTTCCAAAACTATCCTCACCAATACTTTAAATTTCCGATTTTGTCCCCGGTTAAATTTTCTTTTATTGAAAAAAAAGGAGACAACCCTCCATTGGACCAACAAAGGGTTCGGTTCATTTAAAAAAAAAAAAAAGTAAAAATAAAATAAAAAATAAATATAAAATATACATAAAGCCCATTGCAAAACACATTCAACTCAAAAGTCGATTTATAAAGATTTTTTTACAAATACAATTTGCATTTCCCCAAATAGCTTTGACTCTCAACATTTACATTACAAATAAGCAAAACTGAATGAAACGGACCCTAAATTGGTTTAGTAAAATGGGCTGGTGCATTTGGAAGAGCATTTTAGAAAACCTTTTGGGTAAATCATAGGACTTCAAGCAAATAGTACTTGGTAAAAAAATAATACTGTAATTGAAAGTGCATGAAGAAGCAACTTTATAGACGTCAAAGATGCTCGAGTCGTGCAACCCCAAGCGAGGAAATGTGGAGGTTGCACAATTTCAAGCAACCTAGATATAGACAAGAGGCAAGCATCACACAAGGGACGCTAACGTTGCAAGCCCTAGGCAATGGGCCACCAAGATTGTGTGACCTCAGGCAAAGCGATGCCGGTGTCATGCGACCTTAAGTGATCCCACTTCAGAGTCCCTTTGGCTCCTCTGAGCTACCTCGACAATTCCTAGGTCTAAAGGTAAGAGACGATGAATAATACAAAACTAAGGTGTAAAAGAGAAATTTTAGTAAGCTTCGGAGGATAATAAAGGGAAATGAAAAAAAATTCATTAATCCTTATAAAGAGCCTTCCAAGAATGTAGTAAAGACAAAGAAAGGACGGTCTGCCTTGAGTTTTGCGCTTTGCTAATGCTAGTGCTAGCTTTGAGTAACAGTGGTCCAAAATTTTTTACGGAACACCACAACTTACTCAAAGGACATGGAGGCCCAAAGCAGTCTTGTAAAGCTGTAAACTTGTGATCGGGACTAATTTTCACGCACCGAAGATCGCTCCAGAGGTTCAGGAAGTCCTCAATGTCTAACTTCGGGAGGGCCAGATGAAAAAGGGGCATCCCAGTCTAGATCAGATGTACCATTGGCAGTCTCTGACTCAGAGAAACTTACCTTAAAGATCTCTTCACAGTGGGCGTTGACAAATGCTTCACTTTCTCCCTCAGTTCAGGGTCAACCCCATGGTTCTTAATCTGCAAGAAAAGCATCGTCATCCACATATCATTTCTTAAGATAAGAGAGTGAATTCGGTTGATAAAAAAGATTGAACTTTCTCGATGATGATAACGAATCACAAAATGTTACCTTGAAGCAGCCCCATTTCTCACAAGCATGGTGAAGTAGTGCCATTATTTTGCTCCCGTTCTCACCATTAAACTCACTTAAATCTTTCATTGTAATCTCCGTGCTCTTGCCTTCCTCCTTCTTCAGCTCCGAACTCTCTCTGACAAGTTTATTGAGATGGTTATAGGGTTCGCACTGGGGGAATTAAGTGATTTTTTTTGCTTACATTTGTGGGGTCAATGTCGTTATTAGATAAAGATATATAAATGAGTTCAGTTGCAAATTAAGCATAACCTGGGTTTAAGAATTGCTGTTCCTTTCCCATCCCAACTTCTTTCATCAGTGTCTCGGTAGCATGGGATTCAGCGTCTTCTATGTCTTGCAAGGGTGTCCTTTGGAATGTTTAGTTTCAAACAAAATCAAAGACTTAGCTTCTTTTTCCCCTCTTTCTGACAGATTTATCAAGTTTTCACATAAGGAGTCAGATTTGCAGCAAATCAGGAGTTCCAAAGTATTATGTCAAAGTGGTTTGTTCTTCATCTTCCTCCTATTGTCTGTGCTACAAATCAGTAGAGCTTGGAGACGAGATAATAACTGAAATGCAACATTTAGTAGGGTTGTTGAGTATGGCATAATGACCACTATGGTAAAATCAATCAAACTAGACCTTATGTAAATCATCAACCTAAGAGCAGATAGGACAGTACTAGAATTACGCAAGATTTGAACCTCTAATGTGCACCCCAACACCATATTAAGAATCCAATTTTGTCAAAACTTAAATTGTCGGGGAAGTAAACAGAGACAGTCTTGCATTACAAATAGTTGGTCTGCATTATGCGCAAGTTTTTTTTCCCAAAAAATGTATCTATAGGTTAGACTCACGGATCTGAATGTAAATAAAGATTGTGAACAACTGGAAAAATTTTATTTTCATATCTTAGGTTAATAAATACATAAACTTTACATGTGAATTGTAATTAACTTTTCAACCGGTGAAATCAAGTGCTAAACCTCTCGTTAGAAATTTAATCAAACTCTTTCGACGAGCATTATTGGAAATGGCTTATGGTTTCGAGCTGGCAAGATAGGAATCTTTAAGTTACTCTTTTCCAACGTGGGTGTATGACTTGATTGTACCAATTAAAATATTTTAAGACTTGATAATATTTTGTAAAGTAATTAGAACTTTCCATACAATGTATTTAAAAAGCATGAGTCTTTTTTTTTTTTTTTTTTTGAGAAAACAGTCCCACTTTAAGTTCTTATTTTAATGCTACCATATTATGTTGGGAAAATTTTAAATGAACACTTGAAATAGAGCCATTTTCTAAATAAGGCGCTCAGAGGTTCAAACGCGTCGGCCTACCAAATTTCCACCGGTTCGAAGGCAATTTTGTCCAAAATTTGCAACTTGGTTAAAAAAGGGTAAAACTTAAAAACCAAAATCTCCAATTTGAATTCTGAGTAGGATTCTTCGCATCAGTCACCGGAAAAAAAAAAAAAAAAAAAGTAGACAGAACCATGAAAAAGAAGACGTAATCGCCACCGCGCAATCCTTTTCAGATCGTTCTTGGAAGGGCGGCCTCTACCGGAAGCGTTCTGATCCATTGATCAGATTTAGGAAATGAACCTGAGAGCGTAAAAGAGAGATATTAACTATAGGGCTATGCCGCTAACGCAAGGCCGGACGTTGGAGCTCCTCTGCCGGGGTTTCGATTTCACCCCCACAAGCAAAAACAAAATACGATCAAATTACTAGACAATATATTCATTTAATTATGTAATTATGAGCTTTTGTGGGACTACTGATAACTGTTCTAAAAGCTTAAATTATTAGATGGAAGTGTGATATAATATTTAATTATTCCAACACTGTCAACTGTTCTAAAAGTTTAAATTATTAGATGAAATAGTTGTATAATATTTAATTATTCCAATACTCCCTCTCATGCTTAGTCTGATTTTTTTACCTAATACTAAGAATGGACATATTTAATTAGAGGTAAAAAGTGGAAAAGTGTTAAAAAAAAGTCATAAACCTTTCAATTTAGTCCTAAATCTTGTTTTGGTGCCAATTAAATCCTAAACCTTTTTATGTTGTGCCAATTTAGTCAATTTTGACTAATTTTGGCCAGTGACGTAGCCAGATCAGCATTGACGTGGACAACTTTTAATAATATTTTTTTTTTTTAATGTTTTTTATTTTTATTTTTTATTTTAATTTTTTCCTTCTCTTCCTTCTTCCTCCAGCCGGTCGTCAGAACTCGGCGACTGGCCAAAGGCGATGGCCAGCGAGGTCGAGGGCGAGCCTCACTCGCTCGGCGTGAGGCCGCCCTCAAGGCCTAGGTAGCAAGGGCGGCGCGAGGCCACCCTCACGACTTGGGCGGCTTGGAGCTGCTCTCGTGCTGAGCTGGCCTTGCGCCGAGTTGGTGGGGCTCGCCCTTGCCGCCCAACGAGAGGCTGCCCTCACAGCCATTGGCGAGGTGGTCAGTGAGGTTGACCTCGACCTTGCCGGTCGCCAAGGTCCGGCGACCGGCTAGAGGAAGGAGGAGGAGAAGGAAAAAATAAAAAGAAAAAAATACAAATACAAATAAAAAAAATTGCATATCATGTAGATTAGAATCGATTTCCTAAATAGAATTGCATGATATAATAGTTAGATACATTTCTAATTATATATAGAATTCATGTTTAGATGATATCTAGGCTAGATAATATCTTGGAATTAAATTGCATGTCGGGATAAATTTCTAAGTTAAGATAGGATTTAGATTAGTCTATTTCCTAACTTAAAATAGATAATATCTCACTTTAGTTATATTTTTATTATTAGTAATTTTTAATTACGAATTTATATAAAAATTACAAAAATATAATGTACATGTTCATGAAATGCATGTCATTTAGTAATTGTTGCTTGATCCATTTAATTAGAAATTGCCTGTCATTAGAATTAGGCCATTTAGTTAAATTGCATGAGATATAGCTTAGATTTCATTAGACAAGAGAAAATCCAAACTGATCTAATATTGTAGATGCTTTCGTTGCTACAAGATAAGTCCTGTAATTTATTTATTGCTTCCTTGGGTGTTAAATTGGTGGGTTGCACATGCACATAGTTACCTTATATGTTAGGGAATTAAATTAAAAACAATCTAGATTGCTTGCAAAAATATCTTTTGAAAAAATTGCATTAGAGAAATATAGTGTAACCAAGTCTCTATACCCAAATCCCCTGGTTCGTGGGATTGTTGAACGGGGGCACAGAGAGCCGGCTTCCATTCTTCTTACCATGACACGGTGAAAGATGCTCTTATACCACCCGTCGCTCAGCACCTTGAGTTGGTCCCCACTGTTGATGCATACATGACATTGTCGGACGGCCAGATCGGCATCCATTGCACATCATGGAGGAACTCAAGGCCGGACACTTGGTCATCCTGAAGCATCACTATGGGTGCGTTTGTTTGTGTTTCTGTTCAAAAATTGTTTCGGAGAACATAAATAGAAAAAACTATTTCTGTTCCGGAGAACAATTTTTGACTAGAATGGTGCGTTTGGTAAACTTGTTCCGGGAATAAAAAATGAATAGAAACACGTTTGGTAAATTTATATTCTTTTTTTGTTTCTTTTAATTTTTTAATATTTTTATTTTATTTTTCCTTTTTTTCTTTCTTTTTTCTTTTTTTATTTTTTTCTTCTTTTGGCCGGTCGCCGGCCATGCCGAGGCCGAAGACCGGCCGTCGGGGGCTGGCAGCCTCGCCTTGGCTGGGCGAGCTTGGCCTCGCCCAGATCCGACGAGGCCAAGCGTCGCCGGCGTGGGCGAGCCTTGGCCTCGCCTTGGCTGGGCAAGCTTGGCCTCGCCCTGATCCAGCGAGGCCGAGCGTCGCCGGCCCATGGTCGGCGACCGGCCAAAGAAAAAAGAAGAAGAAAAGAAGAAGAAAAAAAAAAGATAAGAAAAGAGAGGAGAGAGAAAATTTGTTCTTTAGAAGTGTTTCCGGAACAAAAAAACAACTTTTTTTGTTTCTTATTTTCGTTCCAATTTTGTTCCGGGAACCAAAAAAACAGATTTTGAACAAAAACGCAATTTTTTGTTCCCGAGAACAAAAAAAAAAAATTTGTTCATAAACAGAAAAAATAAACACAACCATGCACGCCCTATGATCCCACACGCGTTAGTGTGTTCCCTGAGCCCCTCCACTCTCTCGGGGTAGGGGCAATCTGAGTATTGAGCCACCTTTGTCCCCCACACAACGGCCATCCTTCCCCGAGAATGCCTTCTTTTGGCAGTCCTTGTCTAGGCCGAGGTTCTCGCAAATGAGCTCTGAGAGCTCTTCCGCTAGCTTTATCACCTGAGCGATGTACTCATCTTGTCATCCATCGTCTCCCTAAAGAATATCGCACAAAGTATTAGTCAGTCACTGCATCATATGTAAGACCAGTGGACTAAATTGGTCTACAAAGCGCACAAGGGCCACTAAAGTTGCATGCCTTAGGCGATGGGTCACCAAGGTTGTGAGACCCTAGGCAAGGTGATGCTGGTGCCACCCGAACCTAAGCAATCCCACTTCAGAGTTCCTCTGGCTCCTCTGAGCTACCTTGATGAATCCTCGATCTAAAGGTAAGAGATTACGAATAATGCAAAACCAAAGAGTAAAAGCGAAATTTTAGTAAGTTTCTGAGTATAAGAAAGGGAACTGAAAAAGTTCGTTAATCCTTAAAAGGATCTTTCGGAGAATGTTGTAAAGGTAAAGCAAGGATGGTCTGTCTTAAGCTTTGGGCTTTTGCTAATGCTAGCTTTGAGATAAAACGGTCCAAATTTTTTTACCAAACACCACAACTTACTCAAAGGACATGGAGAACCAAAGCAGTTTTGTAAAGCTGCAAACTTGCGATTGGGACTAATTTTCACGCACCGAAGATCGCTCCATAGGTTTGGGAAGTCCATGATGTTCAACTTCGGGCGGGGCCAGATGAAGAAGGGGCATTCCCAATCTAGATCAGATGTACCATTGGCAGTTTGACTCATAGAAACTTGCCTTTAGATTGTTTTCATAGTGGACGTTGACAAAATGCTTCACGTAGAAAGATGCTGAGACGTCATGTCAAATATTTAGTTGGAAATAGCCAATGGCCAAGTCATCTAACTGGTAACCAAATAGAATTCTCTTGGAAAGATGCTCATTAAGAATCATCTATGATGCTTCATTCATTAAAGATGCAAAGTTTGTTGCAGTAATAGAGGAGGATGAATGGAGATGACCATCCCCAAGAGCAAATGAATTGCTTGAAATCCAAGCCACAGTTTGTGTTGTCCTTCCACCAGCTGCAAAAAAAAAAAAAAAAAAAAAAAAAAGATTTTCCTGGGAGCTAACATGGAAGATTTAACCAAAAGGAGGCTTGGAAGCTGCTAAAACCTCAGGGGACCAAAATTCAGTGGCATAGACTCATTTGGTTCTGCCCTAATATCCCATAATTTTGCGTTTATAGCTTGTCATATTAAACAAGCTACAAACAAAAGATAGAATGAAGTAGTGGGGTTCTATTAATGGTGTAGGTTTGCTCTGTAAGCAAGATGATGAATCTCGTGATCATCTGTTCTTTTATGTGTATTTTCTTTGCAGGTTTGGGATAGAGTCATGGTTTTGCTTAATCCGAATAGGCAAGCAGAGGATTGGCCATGTGAGCTCTCTTGGGCTCTTCAATTCTTGAAGGGCAGAAGCTTAAAAATTGTCATGATAAAACTAGCATGGTATGCCACTATATATATCATTTGGAAGGGGCAAAATATGGTTCTTCATGAGCAAATTGATAAAGTAAATCTTTCATGATACAGCAATCTTCTGCAATCTGTACCAATCCCATTGATTGAGCCAATCTTCCATGATTTGTGTCGATTCCGTCGATTCCGTCGATAGAGTAATCTTTCACAATCTTTACTGATTCTTTCACAATTTTTACTGATTCTGTAGATTGTTATCTTTGTAAAATCTTTAATTGTATTTTTCCCGCTCATGTACATATTATAAATATAATACAAATCTCCACACCGATTGGGTGTGCGATCAAACTCAAATTCATACTCTTTCATGGTATCAGAGCTTCACAATTTTTATTTTTTTTCACTAAAATGTCTTCTTCTACATCCTCCAACACCATTACTGCCGTCACCACTGCTCACTCTTCATCCTTGTTATCTCCCTCCCAACCACCCTTTGCTCTTGGCAATATATCTCATGTTCTCCAAATCAAGCTAGATCACAACAATTACCTTCTGTGGCGAGCACAATTTCTTCCTCTATTTCGTCTTCATGGGTATCTTCGGTTTGTGGATGGCTCATATCCTTGTCCGACACCCACTATCACTGATGCTGATAATAATGTGATCGACAACCCGGATCATACTGCATGGCATTATCAAGATCAACTCATCCTCTGTTGCATCCTCTCCACTCTTACTGAATCAGTTTTCTCACACATTGTCGGTCTTGAGACTTCTCATGATGTTTGGACCTCGCTTGAGAAACTTTATGCTCCTCAATCTCAAGCTCGCATAATGCAATTAGAGTATCAGCTTCGATCTCTAAAGAAGGGCTCTCTTTCCATGGAAGCCTTTGTTCAAAAAACCAAGAATATTGCGGATCAACTTTTTGCTGCTGCTCATCCCATCTCCGATTCCCAATTAGTTCTCAGCATCCTCGGTGGCCTAGGTTCGGAGTATGATGCATTTGTTACCTCAGTCACATCTCGTCTTGATCCATTACCTCTTGATGACTTCCTCGGCCTGCTTTACAATCAGGAAATTATTCTTCAAAGCCGCACCACTGAATCTCCGATATAGTCTTCTCCTATTGTGAATGTTGCGGTCAAATCATCTGCTGCCCCGAATCCTCCCTCGAATGGTCGAGGATGCTATCGAGGACGAGGACGCGGTCGAGGCCGTGGTCGCAATTTTTATGAAGGAGGTTCCTCTCACTCTCGGCTCATTTGTCAAGTTTGTAATCGTGCAGGTCACTCTGCGCTCCAATGCTACCAGAGATTTAATCCTGGTTATAAAGCTAATAGTGGCTCTCCATCTGCAATGTACGCATCTTCAGCTGGTGAGTCATTTGATCCATACTGGTACCCAGACTCTGGTGCCACTCATCATCTTACAGCAGACATGGAAAATTTGAACATTCGGAGTGACTATTCTGGCATCGATCAGATCCACATTGCAAATGGATCAGGTTTGCAAATATCACATATCGGTTCTTCCATCTTACATTTTCCTACTAGTTCTTTTAAACTACGAAATATTTATCATGTTCCCTCTATCAAGAAGAATCTATTATCAGTCTCTCAATTTACCAAAGACAACGATGTGGTATTTGAATTTCATGCTACTTTTTATTGTGTTAAGGATTGATCCTCGAGGAACCTCCTACTCAAAGGCCAGGATAAGAATGGACTTTATTATCTTAATAATGCCCGTACCACCAATAAGGTCCCTCTACAGTCAAATAAATCACCACCAGCTCCATCCTGCTTCATTGGTGAACGAGTTTCTGCTTCTATTTGGCATGAGCGCTTGGGTCATCCAACTGCCCGCATTACTTCTTCAGTTATTTCAAAGCATGACTTGCCGATATCTCCGTCTTCCTCATCCAGTTTCTGTGAATCATGTCACTTGGGCAAGTCGCGTCGTCTTCCCTTTACCAAATCATCAACTACTTGAAATGCTCCTTTGGAGATACTTTATTCTAATTTATGGGGACCATCTCCAGTTACTTCAATTAATGGTTTTCGTTATTATATCATTTTTATCGATGCTTATAGTGGATATACATGGCTTTTTCCACTTACTGTGAAATCTGATGCACTGTCTACTTTTGTGCAATTTAAATCCCAAGTAGAAAGATATTTCAATTGTAAGATCAAGGCACTTCAAATTGATGGAGGTGGTGAGTATAAGAAATTTGATCCTTATCTTCGTCTTCATGGCATTCTACATCGTCTTTCATGCTCGCACACACAGGAGCAAAATGGTCGGGCTGAGCATAAACATCGTCATATTGTGGAAACTGGCATCACATTGCTTACCCAATCTTCTGTTCCTCGTATATATTGGAATGATGCCTTCCTCACTGCGGTCTTTCTAATTAACCGCATGCCTACAACGGTCTTGAGTGGATTGTCTCCTTATGAGAAATTGTTTGGCTAGAAACCCGATTATTTACAATTGCGTGTTTTTGGATGTGCATGCTACCCTTGGCTGCGCCCTTATACCTGCAATAAACTTGATGACAGAACAATGCAATGTATCTTCCTTGGCTATTCTCCCCATCACCGTGGCTATCGTTGTCTTCATCGTAGCACTGACGAATATATATCTCTCGCCATGTGATTTTTCAGGAGAACTTTTTCCCTTTTGCTAATTCACAATCTGGTCAATTGTCATCACCATCGCCTAGTTCTCCTGTTTGCATTGGTTATTCCTCTACTAATCCCCCACGGTTTCGGGGGTGTCCACCACCACATCAACTCCATCAAGTCCATCTACTATCATGGATGACTCCTCATCACATATTCAGCAATCTTCTGGATCCTCTTCTCCAGAAGCTCCATCGTTACAATCTTCTCAACCTCAACCGCCAACTTCTACCCATCCAATGGTCACTCATCTAAAGAATAACATTCGCAAACCAAACATTTTTCTTTCCACTAAGCACCCACTTTGTTCTTGTTTTCACTCAAGCTTGACACCAAGTGAACCCACTTGTTTTTCTGTTGCAAACAAAGACCCCAACTGGCAACAAGCTATGGCCAATGAATTTAATGCTCTCATTCAAAATGGCACTTGGGAATTGGTCCCTCATCACCCTTCTATGAATGTGGTCAATTGCAAGTGGATTTATCGCCTAAAAACCAAGTCTGATGGCTCCATTGATAGATACAAGGCACGACTCGTTGTGAAGGGCTTTACTCAACAGGCTGGCTTGGACTATGATGAAACTTTTAGTCCGGTTATCAAACCAACAACTATTCGAGTTGTTCTCTCCTTAGCTATCACATATAACTGGTCTCTACGTCAATTGGACATTAAGAATGCATTTCTCCATGGCACCATTAAAGAAGAAGTCTACATGCAGCAACCCCAAGGATTTGTTGATCCGCATTATCCTGGCCATGTATGTCGTCTTCAGAAAGCTCTATATGGGCTAAAACAAGCCCCAAGAGCATGGTTTTCTCGGCTAAGTTCATATTTGTCATCTATTGGGTTTGTGGCCTCCACTGCTGATTCTTCATTATTCATACAACATCGCTCTAATCACATTCTACTTCTTCTCATCTATGTGGATGACATTATTATTACTGGGAGCTCTACCTCCTCCATCACTGAATTAATTACTCGTCTTGGCACTGAGTTTGCAATCACTGATTTGGGAAATTTATCATATTTTCTTGGCATCGAAGCCCATAGATCCTCTAATGGGCTGTCCCTCACTCAATCCAAGTATGCCACCAATCTTCTAACCCGTACAGGTATGGCCGATGCAAAACCTTGCTCATCACCTATGGCTCCCTTGGCTTCTAAGTTGTCGAAACAAAGTGGTGAACCACTGACTGATGTCTCCACTTATCGAAGTACGGTTGGGGCACTGCAATACCTCACTGTTACTAGGCCAGATTTATCCTTTGCCGTCAATAAAGTGTGCCAATTTATGCATTGTCCAACTGAAGATCATTGGTCAGCCGTCAAACGGATTTTGCGCTATCTGAAGGCTACTATTCATTATGGCATTACCTTGCGACCTATTCGCCAATTGACCTTCACTGCGTTTACGGATGCTGACTGGGCTGGCTGCCCTGATGACCGAAAATCTACTAGTGGCTATTGCATTTATTTTGGTCCCAACTTGGTTTCTTGGAGTTCTAAAAAGCAACCGATTGTTGCTAGATCCAAAGACCAATCGAATACAAAGGGGTGGCTAATGTATCCTCTGAATTATTATGGCTATTACAACTCCTTCGAGATCTTCGGTACACTCTACATCGGCCACCACTTGTTCTTTGTGATAATGTAGGGGCAATCTATTTGGCTGCCAATCCCATCTTTCATGCCCGAACCAAGCACATAGAAATTGACTATCATTTTGTTCGTGATTTAATTAAAATTGACTATCATTTTGTTCGTGATTTAATTAAAAAGAAGCAGTTGGAAGTTCGCTTCATTCCTACATAGGTTCAAACAACTGATATCATGACAAAGCCTCTGTCCATCTCTCGGTTTCTTATTTTACGCGACAAGCTCACAATGACTCTGCCACCATTTCGCTTGAGGGGGTGTGATAAAGCAAATCTTTCATGATACATCAATCTTCTGCAATCTGTACCAATCCCATTGATTGAGCCAATCTTCCGTGATTTGTGTCAATTCCGTCGATTCCGTCGATAGAGTAATCTTTCACAATCTTTATTGATTCTGTAGATTGTTATCTTTGTAAAATCTTTAATTGTATTTTTCCCGCTTATGTACATATTATAAATATAATACAAATCTCCACACCGATTGGGTGTGCGATCAAACTCAAATTCATACTCTTTCACAAACCACTCCATGTAAACAAGGTTTTGGCAGGCAATTTGCTTATGGATCAGAATTGCCTTTGAGCTTTAATAAGTGATGGAAGGAGAGTAGTGGATGATGAAATTAACAATCTATATTATAAATGGAGAATCTTGGATTAGATTGAAATCCAAGCATTTGTGCTTTGTGTTTCCTTGTTCTTGTAATCAGTTTTTCCCATCAGCTGATATTTAATAAGGGACTCGGGCCATCGGGCCATTTTGCGAGTGGATTTCTGGGCGTTGGGCTTAGTAATTTAGCTTGGGACTTTCTTTTGGACATTGGGGTTCATTGAATTAGGTTTAAGGTTGGGCCTGCTGGCTCTTGGGTTTGTGAGGGTTATCTGACTGATTCTGGGCTTGTATTGGGAAGGAGTCCTCCCATGACCTGGGTTTTGGGCAATAAAGTAAAAGAGAATTCCCAATTGACATTAGGAGTAAGGCTACGTTTGGCAGTCGGGATAAAATTCGGGATAAGATATGCTTTATCATATCCTACATTTGGTATTCACTCAAGACAGGATAAACTCGAATATAAGGGGATATAAATAGGATAAAATTATCCCATGGAGGAGGTGTGATAAATGTGAATAGGGTTTCTAATGTCCATAATAGGAAAGTTATTTTTTTCGAATGAAAAAATTGAAATTATATTCAAAATAAATGGGTTGTAAATAGGATGAGTGGAAGGAGTAGGTTGTAAAAACTAATCTTATCTGAATAGGATGAGTGGAAGGAGTCCTCCCATTACCTGATTTTTCCTTAACTTTAAAACCCATTTATAACCGACTAAATTTTTAGAAGGATTAGGTTGTACAAGATCTCATGTACGATTGATGAACACGGCATTAAAAAATTCATCTGTCATGGTTGCTTTCTAACGTGGGTCAAGCAAGAATGGCCATAGAGTAGCACATTGATGTCCTTTGGTGAAAGAGTGAGAGTGATTTAAAAAAATATTGGGTTTAGAAGTTCTAGATTTGTCACGAATCTGAATAGGATGAGTGGAAAGAAAAGAAACGTAGTGATTAAAAAAAAATATTGGGTTTAGAAGTTCTAGATTTGTCACGAATTTGAATAGGATGAGTGGAAAGAAAATAAACGTAAGTGTAGGAGCTTGACATAGATGTAAAGAGGATTTGCAGTTTTGTTGTGGGAGGAATTTAATTGAGAGAGAAGTTAGGTTGGGACACAGTAGGGAGGGGCGGTGAAGGGGAAAAAGAAATGGAAGCAAGTTGGTGGGCAAAAAAGAGGAGGGAGGCAGTTAGGAGGTTAGGCTAGAGAAGAGGAGAGGGGCAAAGGAGTTTGAGTAGGATAGGAGGAGAGAGCACCAGAGGAGCGAGAAGGAAGAATAAATTGATTTGAATGAAACCAAAAACGAAGGGGCTCATCCTAAACAGTGGGTTACAGGACAAATAATTGAAGGATCATATAAAAAGGAAAAATTCCTCTCATCAAGCCAATCACGCCAAGCACGATGACTGATAAAAGCATGACCACTTGACTAATCAATACAATCATAGCTTTTGTGATTCGATGTGTACCCAAGAAATATACATGGCACAAAATGAGATGCTAACTTGTGACAAACACAATTAATTAAGCTAGAACCCAAATAAAAAGTGGAAAGAATAAATGTCATAGATGACAAGATTGGGAAATTTATCAATAGTGTAAATAGCAACGAAGAGCATCAACCCAATCTGAAGAAGGCATATGAGCATAGATTAATAAGGATCAAGATATTTCGACTATGTGTTTTGCATTTTGATGGGCCATTTTGAGATGGTTTGCCTCCGTCATGAGTTTGTAAAAATTTAATTTTGGTGTTGCACATATTTTCGATGAAACAGTGAAAGTGATAAAAGTGTGTATGCACTACAAATTTAATTTTCATAGCAAAGACCCAAGTAAACCGAGAGTAGTCATTATTGAATAACACAAAATATTTGAAACTAAAAATAGATAAAATTGCACTCATCTAGACATCAAATGAATTATAATCAAAGAAAAATATGTATGATGACTAGCAAACTCAAAAGGCAATCAACGAGATTTGCCCATGAGACAGGATTCACAAGATACTAATCTAGAACTAGAATTGCAAACATGACTCAAAACTTATCTACGAGGATGCTTATAGGACAAGCTTGCTAGTGAGTGAGTGAAGTAGAGGAAGCCACGATAGGATGCAAGTGAAATGACATCAATAAGTTGGAAATTGGATAAAGACCATGAGGGGAGTTAGCATGGAGGAGAGTTTTCTTAGTTCATTAATCCTTCAAAGAAAAGGATGAACCATTAAAATCAATAGCATAAGAAGTTCTGCATCCAAGTTGAGTGGCTAAGAGGAGATTGTGGGCAAGATTAGGGACATGATACATGAGATAACAACAAAGATCAAGAATGAGTATGCAAAACAAAATGACACAAATGGTTCATGAACTTTGAGAATGACAACATTGCACATTTTCATATAATTTATAGACTAGATTGAATATATATAAAAAATTCAGCACTTACATTGAACAATTTAAAAGTTTATGGGCAATAGTGTATATTGGATTAAAGTTTAAGGATCACATTGGACAAATTGAAAATTCATGTACAACATTACACATTGAACTAAAGTTTGGATACAACTTGTTTTATTATTCATATGTAAAAAGACTTTACCGCTTAATTGGCAATAAATGACCATTACCAACTAAGACTTTTGTCAAATTGTAAAACGGTTTAAGATTTAGGATTTTACAATGTCACTAGTTGTGTGTGCCGATGCTTTGCTATCAAGATATCGCATTGGATTAAAAATCTCTCCTACCAACAAAGCCAAGATGGAGTTTGAGAGATCAATGGTGGTGAAGGCGTGGTTCAATCGTTGTCGACGTAGTAGCGTGATGTGTCTTGCCCTGTTATACATCTGATAAATAAGATAAGGCCAAAATCGAAGAATGATTCCCTAGGTGAATGGGGAAACTTAGTGGTTCATACAGATTGGGCTGATCCTAGGAGGATTGAAAATCCGATTGATCACGCATGAACCATCTACCTTGTTTAGTATGGAATAATGTCCATTTAATGTTTGCTTTTATTGAAAATCATTCAAATAGTGGTAAAAAAAAAAAAACTAATCTCAATCATTTTTAATATTCAGTGCAACTGAAATTATGACCTTCATTGTTAATTTCTTATATTGCATGAGAAATGAAAATTAACCACGCATGATGCATGAAAACTAGTTTAGTCTAATGTCTAGTTCAAGCATCAGCACTCCAAAAAAAAATACAAAACCATCTTTGTCGTACTTTATTTTTGGGAAATGTCGTGGTATTAGGTACGCAAGCAATCGATCCATCAGAGGGATTAGATAGTACAAACTCCATGCATAGCCCACTCGTTTAAAAGATTTAGATGGAAAAAGCTTATGCGGCGATGCACGTAGGGAAGAATTTCTTAGATAACTGCATATTGCGCAGTCATCGGACTTATCTTACCCCCTTGTAAAAATTATATTCACGATGGTGGATATAAAAGAGAACTAATTAGAGAGCGGATAGATTTGGCTCTAACCTTTTGAAAAAAAATAATAATAGATTAATTGTCTCATGTTGGGTTGGGCGGCCAAAAGCCATTTTTT
This sequence comes from Eucalyptus virginea, assembly GCA_014182375.1. Classification (NCBI taxonomy): domain Eukaryota; kingdom Viridiplantae; phylum Streptophyta; class Magnoliopsida; order Myrtales; family Myrtaceae; genus Eucalyptus; species Eucalyptus virginea. The sequence goes on from CM024516.1 coordinate 52,667,502, forward strand.
TTCCCAGGTTCGGTCATGGCTTAAGTGATCGTCCATGATGAAAAATTGTGAAATTAATATGAAACATCGGATTTTCAATGAAATTTAAAGATCGCTTGTTAACATGTCATGTGACGATGTGCCTAGTAAAAAGGAAAACGTCCATTCACGATATTATAAAAACGAGCGGGCCACCTACTTCTGCGCCGTGGCGTGGGTCAAACCAAGGTCTCCACCGACTGCCGTAATGGGCGGGGGACTGGTCCTTGCTAAAATAGTAAACACAAGAGACTAAATACTGGTCAACTTGGGACTAGTCGCATAACCAGGGCCAGATGGTTCAAACATGATCACTTTGGATGCGCATGACAAAATTTCTGGAACAAAAATTGATTTCTGACCAGAAATTGATTTCTCAATTTTTATTTTAGAAATTGAGAAGTTAAAAAATTTAGCTTCTGATTTCTTCTTCAAATCTATTTCTGAAATAGAAATCTATTCCAGAAATAGAAAAATCAAATTGCGTTATTAAACGGATTTCTATTCCAAATTTGTTCCGGGGAATAGAGAAACAGAGAAATAGAGAAGTAGAAATTTTATCATGCGCGTCCTTTATATTTGGAATCAACATCATAAGTGACGTGACAAGTGTACAAATAGCTAAGGTGCTTCGTGACGAAGGAAACTCATCTAGGTATGGTTTACCTCAAAGAACTTTTCGCTAAATTTGTACCATTTTTGTCATATTATTTAATAAATGTTCGAAGAGATATTGTCATAAATTGATGCAAGAATATTCTTAATTTGCAGTTACTTGCATATTCATTTGATAAAAGATTCAAAACCCTAATTCGCTGGATAAAAGTTGAGAACTTATAAAATCCCAATTAGTTGCCGCCCATCGTCCATAATTCTTTGCATTTTTTTCCATCAAGAAGTCTTCAACATTCTCCTCATGTTCCTTAACCACCCGCCTGCTTAACCCGTTAGCAGAAATTCATCGATTTTATACTTGCTAATCCTAAAATGACGTCTCGAAATAAAATTCCTAGATAAGCATCCACGTCTTCCCCGAAAAAAATTTGGGTTCCTAAATTGACAAAATATCCAGTCAAATGACTACATCCAATTTTATGACATGCTTGTAAGTTTTTTTTTCCCCAAAAAAACTGATTCTTTTAAATTCCTGAGTTGGATCTTCTAGAATGATATCAGAATCTCTTGAGAGAATAAGTTAAAGATATCGGTACATTTTTAATCCAAAAACAATTGGTCATTACGGGAATTTTTGTTGACAGTCATGTGCATTGATGACCATGAACACAGTTGTTGGTATAAAGTGATGACTGATCAATGATTGAGACTGGTGTAAATTAAAGTAACTGTCGAGTACAAAATTTGAGGACAATGATAATGCCGATTGATGGTTGAATCGAGTGAAAGCTTAAGAGTTATAAGAGTTCAAAGAGCAAGATAACGTGCAATTATTGAGACTGGAATTATGGAGATCAGTCGAGTCCATGGCACAACTAAAGGGTTGCAACTGCTTACAGATGAAGTCAATATGCAATCGTGGAATTTGTTCATGGAGCCTAAGATTGTGGAGATTCGGTTGTGACCTTTAATTTGACTGTTGACCTCTTGTAATAAGTTATATAAGCCGTGTTGAATTATTGTAAAAAGGATACATGATCATCAATACAAATTATGTATGCTTCGATTTATCAATTCAACTCTTCAGTTCATGCATTTACTTTCTTCTAGAGTAATTAGTTCTAGTTTTTTGTGACACGTGCTACTTCCCGTCCGAATTGCCTCGGAACTCGATCTGATAGAAAACCAAAGATCATGTTTTGGTGAAGGTATTTCAACGAGAGGATGGATTAATCACATGGGCGTGGCCTCCATGTAGCCAAATGAAGGATGATGCTGACATAAATTTTTTGGCATTAATCTAATGCAACAACTAGAGCCGAAATAACGTAGCCAGACGAACAATGACATATTGATGTAGTCTTTGTCCCTTCCAATAAGAGGGATGCCGTCAAGCCGTTCTTATTCTTCAACTCGCTATTTTACCTTATCAAACTTGATTTTTGCTAGGCACTTGAATCTCCGCGTAATATCTATTGGCTATTGTCAATTGTCACCGTATCATCAGGTGATTGATGACATGCTTTTTGGATTATCCAACCAGATTCTCCACCCTTTTGATGAAGACTAATGAATTTTCTCCCTTGCGGTCCACTCTTGCCATTATTGGTGGCTTCGTTTGTGCTCTAGTTTTGAAGTTGCACATGGCTTTGACTAGTGGCTCTGTTCTAGTTTTGAGGTTGCATGCGGCTTTTAGTTGTTCATACTCCAGTCTTTTGTTTTCTAGTGAACGCTTCGGTTTCTAGGGCTTTTAAAAAAAGTCATTCCGCGGTTGCTGCATACCGTCTGTCATTTAAAAATCGAAGGACTCTTTCACACCCCTCATACCAGACTCAGCATTAGCCCATACAAACATATAGTCAAGCCTCTCGACTTTGAACTTAAACCTAATCGCTTGCCTTATAAAGAAGCTTCCCCTATTCCTCAGAAGTGCACTCCAAATGGTGTCTCTTCCCCGATAAAAGAGTGATATTAAATAATAAATATAGGGCGAAAGAAGGTACGGCATCCCCATATGCTGCGAGCGCAAGGCCGGACGATGAAGCTCCTCTGCCAGGGTTTCGATTTCACCCCCACAAGCAAAAACGAAATACAATCAAATTACTAAACAATACATTCATTTGATAATGTAATATTGAGTTCTCGCATGGAATATTCGTCCTTTTATTTGATTTTTTTAAAGATATTTTTGCTAAGATAAATGAGATATTAACTTCTTCTTTTTTCCTCTATCGTCAAAACTGATTCAAAATAATTTAAATGACCTGTGCCATCTCCCCATGAGGGGTCACTCCCAAAATGTAACTCCTGGCCACCAGGATTAGATTGATATCAAATTTTCTAACAGTGTCGTTGATGACCTACTAGACTTTCACCATCGGAAAAAGCAAGGTTCGAGATCCTATGCCTTCTTAACCCACAACGTAAATTGGATTGAAGTTCCCTTTCACATGACCTTCCGACGATCATATTGATAGAATTCGCTAGACAAGATAGAAAAACGCAAATAAGTACCAATCTTTTCTCAATAAGTTCCAATGATATTGTTTGGAGAGTCCCGCCATCAAAAAGGTGCCAACGAAATGAGTTCGCACTAGAATCTTAGTTTTTGCTAATCGGAAAAGAAGAATCTTATTCACTAATTATGAGCATGAACCCCCATTAAAAAAAAATATAAAAAAAAAAAAAAACGCATGCCCGGCTCGCACGGAGCATCAACCGCTCCCCTTAAAAAAGCTCCGACGACTAAGCCGCTCAGCGCTTATTCAACACCGAGCAGCTTTTTTGAACACTAGTGTGAACGGGGCCATTTCCTTTTACTTTTTCCAATGCCCTAGTCTTTGTGTCTTCAACCTTGGGATAGCCTCAAATAAGAGAGGAATTCAAGTCTTGTTATGTTGGTTTTGATTTTTGCTAAAAGCAAATGAGATTTTATGCATGACCAGAAACTGCATAACGACTGTGGGATAATCACCGATTCCATACTGTAAGTTCATGAATTAATGGTGATTTGGGGCGGGATGGACCCAAAAAAAAACACGTTTCTTTGCTTTCAAGATCTAACTAGACTGAGTTCGTGCTCCATCGAATTCGCACTATCGAGATCATGAGAAATTAAATCAAACGACTGCCTTTCTCAGAGAGGCTTTCGACATTTTGGTGGTAAAGATAGGAATAAAACTCCGTCGGTTTTGTCCTTGCCATGATTCAACGGTCATCATATACTTCTTTTTTTTTTTTTTTTTTTAATAAATGAAATCTGCTTGTGTATAGCCCCCAAGATCAACATGACCTAACATAGCCCTTCCTGTCCCTACATAGATTATACAGTGAAACTGAAACATGACCCTAAAACTTATCACACAGCAAATTCCACAAACACAATAAACTTTCTGCGAACATGAACACGAAAAATAATCTCTTGCGCCTTCACTCGGTCCTTTCCTTACTTGCGACATGCCTATCAGTAGCATGATGTTTAGTAGTTGGTACTGAATGGCTTGAAGGACTTGAGGTCGAGAAATACATCGGCGACAGAACCAGCGGCTGCAGCAATGGTGATGATAAGGCAAGCCACACTTACAATCTGGAGGAACACCCACTTGGTGCTCCACTTGGGTATTTTCTTCTGCTTAATATACATCTCGACTGGGAAAAAGACCGTGAGGGGCCAAAAACCTAGCGCTCCGAGCAGCCCAACAATGTCGTTGAAGAATGGGAGGAGCATGGAGATGAAGGTGGTCCCGATCACGAAGACCGTCCTCCAGACCAACTGGAAGGGTTTGAGCTTGTAAGGGCTGCACCCGGGGATGCCGATTTTGATCTTCCTCTCGATGAACTGGCTGTTGGGAAATTTCTCATCCAAGGTCTTCTCAACATAGGCGAATAGGGGTTGGCAGTTGAATTGGTACGCGCAGAGGAGGAGGATCACGATTGCGGCGTTTGCAATGTCGACCATCCAGTATGGGTTGTAGAAGCCGAACCCAGTGAGGAGGTTTTTGGGTGCCATATCGCCAAAGGCTGCGTAGCCCATGCACCCACAGATCATGTAGAAAAGGGTTGTGGCTGCTATGCTGATAAGACTCGCCTTCTTCGTCGTCTTTGATTCAGATGGAGAGGACCGGATGGTGTCCTAAAACAATTACAAACTCATCATGTCAATGATTTCAATTCATCAGAACTATTAACCATCACTAGTACTTTCTTGTGTCATGCATTTGAGAGAGCTCTGGTCACCTGAACTTCAACGAGGATGAGGAAGTACGAATAGGCAAAGGCGATGTCACCAAGAGCCTGGAAGTTCCTCCATATATTCTGCGTTGAGGTCAAGGCCCGATGTTGATTCCAGTGAGACTTCCCTTAATTTTCCCTGTCTCTGAAGATAAAACAAACCAGAAGAGAACACTAAATCAGAACTTCATAACTCGACTCGGTTCTATCACCAATGGAGATAGCTTAGAAACATAAATAGAGCAGTCTAGCAAGAAAAAATTTCACGTGCCTGCAAGTTTGGCAATACTGAGGCCAAGTTCAATGATGGTGTAGGTAAAGGACATGGAGGCGGCGCCGATCGACAGCCACCACAGCCGATCGAAATTGGGGATCTGAGATAAAATGATTTCAACGAAGCCAAACGCAATCATGTAAGGATTGCTGTTGATGTGACGCGGGTCCTTCTCACCTTTCTCATGGAAGCAATTGGACCTCTTGATAGCCCTGCAATGACCATGGAAGCCAATAAAATCAAACTCACATAATTTTTGACACCATCGAAATAGCAATTACTAGAATTCTCACTGCAAATATACTCACATCATGCTGGTGGAAAATGCAATGGTGTAACCAATGGCAACCCCAAATAGGTTCACGTATAGAACCAGCTCAAAAAGCTTGATTTTGAAGCTACCTGGAGAATTTAATCAAAGAGAAGATTTTAGCACCCAACACAACATGATTGGACTTGATTCGGACATTAGTATGTGAATATGAACATGGACACAAATACAAATGTGACATACCAAGATTATCACGGACAGCACCCATGTAGGCGTAGTTACGGTTGCTGGTGGAAGGGTCGCCGGAGCGATAACAGGTGGTGAGGAGGGTGGAGGTGTAGTAAGTGACAAAAGCAAATAGGAGCATGATGGTGGGGCCGGCAACCCAGCCGAGCTGCGCGATGGCCCAAGCCAGGGACGGCCCTCCAGATCCGATCAGTGCTGTGATTATGAGAGCGCTCGCTGTCCATACCGTCCCTGCATTCATTCACACAAGCCAAGAAAATATTCAGTGCTTCTTGTGTGCCAAAGTGACAAACCAGAAGGACTGTGATCACCGCCCCCTCTTTCCCCCACCGAGCCTTCCGCCGATCGACGAACCATCGCGCTCGACCGACAAACTTCGCGACGGCGGAGGCGGAGGCTGCGCGGTGGTTCGTTGGACGAGGGCTCGGTCGTGACTCGGAGGGGCAGAGAGAGAGAGAGAGAAAGGGCACAGCCGGGACCTCTCCGGAGAACCCGTTGTATGACAGGTTCAGCGTCCCCAAGAGGCTCCTGAGCTTCGCGAGCGCTTGGGAGAGCGACCCACTGAGCGAGTTGGAGGACAGGTCCAAGTGGGCGAGGTTGCGGAGGTTCTTGATCTGGGTCGGGATCGGACCGGAGAGCGAGTTTAGGGAGAGTTCGAGAGAGACGAGTGAGGTCGCATTGAAGAGGCGGGAGGGGATGGGTTTGGAGAAGTCACTGCCGGCGAGGTTGAGCCGTCTGAGCGAGCCGAGGAGGCCGAGCTCGGAGGGGATGTAGCCGAAGAGGTTCTGAGTTCTGACTGTCCTGAGATCACAACATCGGGTTAACGTGAAATGATTGCCAGGCTAGGCTACTTGTGAGATATATTTCTTTTTTCACTGAGTGTGTTTTATGGCACGGCAAATATAGGGGTGTCAAAAAAATCCGTGCCGACCGGACTGGACCGGACCGGACCGGCCCTGCCCAGCCCAGCCCGACCTTAAAATTAGGGTATTTTAGGGTCGGGTCTTTTTAGGTGGTGTTATTATTTGCATTATGGTTGGGTCCGAGCCGAGTCGACACTGGTTTTTTCACGGACGAAACACCTAGTTGATGAGTGCTGGCACCGGCCTAACCTGACCTAATCCATTATATGATATTTTGGGTATTGGGTATTGGGTCGGGTTGGGTCAAGCGCACATCTATGGTTTCGGGGTTGGGTAGGGTATCCTAAAAAACCAACCCGACCCGACTCATTTACACCCATTGGCAATGATCTTGAAGACAGGTGACTCTTTACGGTAGTTCGTCCAAGTCTCTCATAAACAAGTCGGGGTAATTTTCACTTCACTCTTTCCGGAAAAGAAATGAAGACAACAATAAAGTTACCTGTGCATAGAGGACCACGGTCGAAGCATTCGGAGCCATTTTCTCGGGGGACATCATTGGATGCATGGACGACCTGGTTGTTTGGATTCTTCATGAGGGAGAGAGAGAGAGAGAGAGAGAGAGAGAGAGAGAGCTGGATAATGGAATTGAGAAGAAGGAATGAGAGTCGGAGTGATTAGAGTTGCCAAGAGAAGAACGAAGGAACGAGAGTCGGAGAGGTGCAGCGAGGCCTGAGGGTGGCTGGAGCTGGAGTTATATAGCATAGAAGCACCAGTAGGACTGTAGGACTGTAGGACCCGTAGGAACAGAGACAAAGACAAGCTAAAATTACGATTTTGCGGCGTCGAATCAAATGCAACCAGTATTAAATGCACGTTAGGTCTTGTCTTGTTTGCATGTATATGCGGAAAGGTATCGTAAAGGGGAAATTAGGAATCGTGGAAAGTCGACCTGCATGCAAGTAAAAAAGGGTGGGGTCAGCATGGGGGTCGGATTCCAATGGTCAGCCCCTAGTGGTGTGCGGACTCGGTGGGGAATGTCATTGGGACTCATTGCCAAAAGATCGATGCTTATTTGCGTTTTTCTATTTTCCTAGTGAATCCTATAAATATGATCAATCTAGAGCATAGACCACTCGTAGGCAGCAATAATGGCAAGAGGGGAACCGACATGGGAGAAACATTCGAGGGTCTTTACAAAATGGGAAGAGAATTTGGTTGTTTAATTAAAAAAGAAAGCATGTCATAGGTCACCTAAGGATAAAGTGACAATGGTCTTTCAAGTGTCTAATAATAGCCTGATAGGTATTACGCACATATTTTTGAGTTCCTAGCAAAATCAAGTTTGATTAGCTATAGTAGCGAGTTGAAGAATAACAAAGGCTTGCTTGCATTTTCCCCCCCTCAAAACATGGTAGGTGGTTTGATCCAAATATCAGAAGGGACAAAGACTATATCATATGTTAGTTGTTTATCCAGCTACGTTACTTCCACTCTCGTTGTTGCATCGGATTAATGCCCTGAAAAATTTTGTCGGCCAAATATTCCGATTAAAAGGTTACCACCGCATCTCTAGATGGATAATACAAGAGGGAGTTTGCTCAAGCACATGGAAATATTGCTTTCTCCTCTTTTTCTCCACTATCCGCCACTCCCATTAAACAATTTCCATGATCGCACATTGACTTTATCCATAAGCGGTTGGACCTCTTCGGTTGTGTAGTGGACCTGCCTAGTCTCCATAATTCCAATCTCCTCAGGGTACATTTTAAATGACTCGAAGGAATCGAAAAGAGACTTACTCCGACCAGATGCTTAGTAAAGAGACTTTATTTAAAGATAAATAAAAGTAACTCATATGATTCGACCTAGAAACAAGAAGAATGACCAATTATTCTATTTACAAATGTATTACTAATAAAAGATTGCTTGTTAAATAATCCGTGATTAGACGTGTATTTCTTTACACGGCTGTCTTGTACTCGCTTTTTCTTTTTCCATTTATGAATCTCACATTCATATATCTTTCTTACGTGGGATCGGCATATTGGGCAACACAAAATTTAATAAAATAAAACAAAAGCTTTCCATCGAATAAGTGTTTTAAAAATCGGACATATATCAATAAAAATGGAGCTGATGATCAAGTTTTTGGAGTTGGCCCAAGAGATCATTGGTAACATCTTCTTAAGCTCATCAAAGCGATGGCCACGCATATCTCCAAGATAAGCAAAATGTCCCCGTCCAGAAATGGATCTGCAAATTGATTGTTGCTGACAAAACGGTACAATTAAAACCAATCGATTTCAATCCTTACATTGTCTTTCGGGTCTGAAAAAGGGTTGTGGAAAGACGCGCTTTTGAATCCCGGGACGAGTGAAGTACTCCACGACCGTCTAGTCATGCTTTTAATTTGGCCAGATTGGAGAGAGAATCGAAGAGTGGAAGGAGGACCCTTATCCGATTCTATGTCTATAATAGTCGCTTCGAGGAGGGGAGTGGAGGAAATGATATTTAAGCCTGATAAACGAGTTGTCTTAATGATGATGATTATTGTTAAAGGTGGATTTATGTCGTGGGACATGCCCAAAATCTGAACTCTATTTGCCAAAACTTGTCAGATACCCTCGCGCCCCCTCTCTCTTCGGTTAATTTTTTACTTTTTTCTTTTCCTTTTTCCTTATTCTTCTTCATCCTCTCTGTTAAATTTTGTCTTGAGTTTGAATGTTTGCAAAATGCGATCCACTTGGATAAAATTTTTTATTAATTGATTGTGAAGATACTTTTCTGATAAAGATAATATTCAAGATTATGCACAAAAAAGGAAATTCGAAATTTTTTTGGGGCTTGGATGTCTTTGGTCAACAAAAAAAGCTTCCTTGGACTACATGAAGATTTATAAAAAGTGAAATAATATAAAATAAAAGGAAAAAAAGGTTTCACTTTCAGGAGAAACCTAATTCATATTGAAGAAAAAAACCAAGGTGGGCCCATAGTCAAAACTTTGACTCTGGGCACATGGTTTCTTTTATGTGGAGAAGTGAGCTGCACGTAGGAGCCACAAGATTCAAGAAGCCACACAAGAAAGGCGTCCAGCCGTGCTAAGTTTTGAATCGGAATGTGAAGCGGTACTAATGTGGACCAAAGACTAATGTTGGAGTTCTTGATTTTGACGTACATTGAACGTTTTACTTTGTGCTTAAACGCGTGGTAATTTTGTATAGTGAGTTTATATTCAAGTGAGTTGTTTATTTATAAATACTTTGAGTGTTGGGTTAAATCTAGGTGTGAGAAACATTTGGATTAAATCTAGGTGTAAGAAACACTCGAGTGTATGAGCGATTGTAAACTTCGATTCTCCAATTATAGTCGATTATTTGCTGCTCGCTCTTCCCATGAACGTAAATACTGATATTCGGATCGAACCACATAAATTTTTGGTGTCTTTATTATTTTTGTTTATTTCTCTAGAGTTTGCTCATTGACGTAAATTGCTGTCGTCTCTGACGAAGTGAAACGCTGAAAGGAGGAAAAAGAAGAAGAAAAGAGGAAAAAAGAAAAGAAGAAAAAATGTAAAAACATTTATTGAAGAAAAAGAGAGGGGATGCACGAAGTGAAAGTAGGAAGAAGAAGAAAAAGAGGAAAAAAAAGAAAAAAAAGAAGAAGAAGTAAAAACAATAATTGTAGAGAGAGGGGACGTGAGGGTATCTGACAAGTGGATCCTGAATTGACACGTGGCGGGCATCGAGTGGACTAGTATAGACATATCTACACTTGGGCACCTAATATTTTCTCATGATTGCTAGGTCAGGCTACTTGTGAGGTATATTTCTTTTTTTCACTAACTGTGTTTTATAGAAAAAGATTTCCTTTTTCCCTGTGAAGAATATCTCAAACTTTGCCGTGTTATTCCCTAGTTTGGTGGCGGTATCGACATTATGGCATGGCAAATATTAAGGGTGTCGAAAAAACCCATGCTAGCCAGACTTGACCGACCTCACCTAGCCCAACCTTAAAATTAGGGAATTTTGGGGTCAGGCCTTTTTAGGTGTTGGTATTATTTGGGTTAGGGTCGGGTCAGGTCAGGCCAAGTCGGGCTGACATTGGTTTTTTCACGAACGAAACACCCAGCTGATCAGTGCCAACACTGTTTTTTTCATAGACGAAACACCTAATGATTAGTGATGACACTGGCCCAGCCCAACCTGACCCGTTATATGATATTTCGGGTCAAGTCGGATCGGATCGGGTCAAGCGTACATCTATGGTTTCGGGTCGGGTTGGGTATCACAAAAACCCAACCTGAGCCGACCCATTGACACCCACTGACAATGATCTTGAAGACGGGTGATTCTTTATGGTAGTTCGTCCAAGTCTCTCATAACAAGTCGTGGTAATTTTCACTTCACTCTTTTCGGAAAAGAAATGAAGAGAGAAACAAAGTACTTGTGCGTTTGGGACGACCGTCGTCATAAAAGCATCCGGAGCCACCTTCTGGGGGGCCATCATTGGATACATTGGAGGCCTGGCTGTTTGGATTCTCCATGACCAGCTGTATGAGGTATATATAGCTGTATACCGTGAAGTGGGTCAATAATTAACACGTTCATTTCAGTATCTAGAAGGTCTTGTTGGCATCCATCCGCTAAATGCACATTCTGTAATTAATAATACAAGCCAATTACATTTTTATTGCTTATTGCAGAATTTGCTTATAGTGATAAAAATACATTTTTATTGATTTATTTTTGTAAGCATTACTCGCAATTATTTTTAGAAAAATGTTTTCCAAATCAATTATTTTCCACAAAAATGATGGAACTTTAATAACAAAAGAATATTGACTTTTGCTCATTGAAAAAGAAGAATCTTATTTCATTCAAATATGCTATGAAAATTGCATTTGTGTTCTCCAAAAGTAGACTATATTTCCCGACATTTTCAACGTTGGACAGGTAATGCCTTACTACTTAAACTTTAATTTTGGAGCAATTTTACTCTTGACATTGATTTACAATTATAGGAATCATGAGATGGTTTTTTTTAGCACTTGTGTGTGTATGTGTGTGTAGTTACACATAAAATAAGTGCATGATTATTCACCTAGCCGGTTCAAAAGTAACCTGCGAATCCCATTATAATCTAGGTCAAATGATTACTTCGATCATATACGATGAAAGCATAGGGAATAAGATCTAAGTGTTTCACGATATCTCTTTTGGGAGGAGAAAATGGGGCTCGAGGAAAGAGGAAAAAGCGAACTTTCCATGTGCACGAGGAAAAGAACTCCCGCTCCTAAAGTAGAAACCCGGTTTCGACTTTTGAAAGTAGGAAAAGAGTGTCTAGAAAATCTTCAGAACCTTGTCCTGACATGGCCTCTAGAAGCCGACCTTATCCTAGCCCCAAAGATTCTAAAACTCATGTCAGAGCCCCAAGGTGGGGTTAACAATTAATAGAACCCGACTGGTGGTGTTCTCACAATTGTTAGAACCCTTGTTAGAACCCCTAGGTGGGGTTCGGTTCTGACAATTGTTAGAAGGCAATGAAGCATTAACAATTTCCTGACAACGAAATCGATTGCATCATGCTAATCTTTCCCTAGATTCAGGTGCAATGGAGTCGGTGATTATCCCACGGTCGTTATGCAATATCTGATCATGCATGAAATCTCATTTGCTTTTAGGAAAAATCAAAAACCAACATAAGAAGGCGCGAAATCCTCTCTTATTTGAGGCTATCTTAAGGTTGAAGACACAAATACTAGGGCATTGGAAAGAAAAAAAAGGGCTGCTCAAAAGCTGCTCGGTGTCCATCTTCTACTTCTAAGTCGCCCACTTCGTCACCTGAGCAGCACGGATGGCTCATGTCACATGGTCAACCGCCGGTGGGAATGCAAAGCAAGTGCGTGTGTGCGGGCACGCGTTTTCCTTATTTTCTTCTCTCTTTAGTGGTTCCTAATTATTGAATAATATTCTTTTTTTTCGATGAGTAAAAGCTAAGATCTTTTTGTGATTAAGTGAGTAAAAACGAACTCGTGTCATTGGTACGTTTTGATGAGGTGAGCTAAAAAGGTGGGAGTGCGGGTAGGAGGACGCCACCGCCGGAAACTTTCAGCCGCTAGTGATCGGTGGACTCTCCGAGGAATATCATTGAAACTAGTTTCCAAGAGATCAATACTCATTTGCGCTTTTTCTATTATTTTTCTTGTGAATCCTATCAATATGATCATCAGAAGGCCGCGAGAAAGGAAAACTTCAATCCAATCTACGTCGTCAGTTAGGAAGGCAGAGGATCTCAAACCCTTCTTTTTGCGATGGCAGAAGTCCATAGGTGTGTTGAAATATAATATGTGGAAACGACAAGATTTTGCAATTACGTGATTCGGTCCGAGTATCGGTACCTACATGCACAGGAAAAGCCAGCAGCAAATAATCCACTATAATCGGAGAATCAGAGTTTACAATCGCTCGCAACCGCACCAACGCAGCCAAATATTCCGATTAAAAGATTACCACCGCCATCTCCACTATTTGAGGCTCCAGTACAAATTCCATGATCACACGTTAACTTTATCCATAACTGATTGTAACCCTTCGGTTGGGTAGTGGACTCGACTAATCTCCATAGTTCTAGTCTCCCCGAGGTACATTTTAAATGACCCGAAGAAATCGAAAAGAGACTTACTCTAACCAGATGCTTAGTAAAGAGAATTTATTTGAAGATAAATAGAAGCAACTCATATGATTCAACCTAGAAACAAGAAGAATGACTAATTATTCTATTTACAAATTTATTAATAATAAAAGATTACTTGTTAAATAATCCATGATTATACATAAATATTTTGGATTAATATCCTGAAAAACCATAAACTGGTACACGTGTGACAAATTTACCAAAAACTATTTTTTTGACCGTGAAAAACCCAAAACTGGTACACTCGTGACAAATTTACCCCGACCACCATAAAAAAAACCTAAACTGATATATTTATGACAAATTTACCTCAAACTAATTTAATCGATTGCCAAAAATCCCAAACTGGTACATTTATGACAAATATACCCTATGTTAAATTGGATTAATATCACAATAAAATCACAAAAATTGTAAACTGTGACAAGCAGAGAATAAAATCTCAAATCGATATATCAGTCAGTTGTCACGTGGTATTTAATTTAATAATTTGACAGTAAAATTTAACGGAAACTAATAAATGGTAAATTTGTCACAAGTGTACTAGTTTGGGGTAAATTTATCAAATGTGTACTTAGTTTGGGATAAATTTGTCATAAATGTATCAGTTTATGGTTTTTCATAATATTAACCCAAATATTTTCCATGGCTGTCTTGTACTTGCTTTTCTTTTTCCATTTATGAATCTCGCATTCATATATCTTTTGTACGTGGGATTGACATATTGGGCAACACAAAATTAAATAAAATAGAACAAAAGTTTTCCTTCGAATAATTCTTTTAAAAATCGGACATATATCAATAAATATGGAGCTGATGATCAAGCTTTTGGAGTTGGCCCAAGAGATCATTGGTAACATCTTCTTAAGCTAATCAAAATGATGGCCATACATATCTCCTTTATAAGCAAAATGTCATCATCCAAAAAACAAGCCGTGAAACTGCAAATTGATTGTTGTTGACAACTCGATATAATTAAAACCGACCGATTTCGATCCTCATATTCTCTTCCGGATCTGAAAAAGGGTTGTGGAGAGATAAAATCGAAGTATGCCCCGACTGTCTAATCAAGCTTTGAACTTGGCCTGATTATGCCAATCATAAAACCGTATTAAGCTCCTGAAAGATTAATTAAAGCAGGCAAAAGGAGAGAGAAAATCGAAGAGTGGAAGGAGTTGACCCTCATCTGATTCTATCATTTCTATGTAGTCGCTTCGTGGAGGGTAAAGGAGGAAGTGATATTAGGCCCGATAAAAAGCCAACCCTTTTGCCAACTTAAATTAATACAGGCTAGTGGAATTCTGGCTGTTATCTTGCTCTTCGAGTGCTTATAACTCTAAAGCCTTCACTCCATTCAACCATCAATCGGCATCTTCATCTTCCTCAGTTTTGGTACTCCACACTTACTTAAATTTACACAAGTCTCAATCAATCATTGATCAGCCATCACTATATACTGACGACTGTGCTCATGGTCATCGATGCACATGGTCATCGACAAAAAATTCCCATAATTGGCAAATTGTCGATAGCCACACCATATTCGATGCCAAGTTATATTTACTCGGATCAGCTTCATGTCGATTACAAAGACTTGGCTATTTTTTGGTATAACCATATACTCCCTCTTTTATTCTTTTAAACATTCGAAAGGCACGAAAGATTACCTCTCAAAAGTTGGATGGATGCGTATTATATCTACGATGCTTCGTACTCTGCATTTTGACAACCGCTTAATCCTCGCCTTTGTGAGTGTTAGAATAGGATTAGAGTAGGACCGACCAAAAAAAAAAAATGTATTTCATAACACTCCCCCTTGAATATTCATTGTATTCATTATGAATGTGTATCGAATGATACTGCCTCATTAAAAACCTTAAGTCGGAAAAACCCAGTGGGATAAAAATCGGACAAAAGGGCAAAAAAGTGCATAGCACAAATGTTATGATCTCTCCCTTTTATAGATGCATTAATTGTCTCATTAAAAACTTTAAGCCGGAAAAACCTTGTGGGAAAAAACCGGACAAAAAGAAAAAATAGTGCAATGTATATATAACCACTAATGAGGCTAATCAATCTTGCATATTGTGAACTCGCCGCATATCAATGCCACAATGCATAGTTCATAATATCTCCCTCTCAATTGAACCATATAACCACTTCTGGGATTAATCAATCTTGCATCTTAGTTATAGAGTCAAATAAATATTATATGAGATTCATAAACATTAAAGAACAATAAAAAGTAATACATTTAAAGCGAAACAACTAAAAAGAAATTATTAGAATCATAAAATTCGAAGTTCAAATCATCATCCACCAATCTGATGCATCATCAAAGTAATCAGAGATCCTCACATTTGCTGCTTCAGGAGCAAGAGGAGTCTCGCCAATGGAAATATTGTTGGTCTCAATAATGGTTATGGCAGTATGATTGATTTCAATGGCATGAGATTCACTACGCTTGCCCGTATTCTTAAAAGATGCTTGGTATAGATTAACAAAATGTTTTGGCATACGACATGTACGTGACCAGTCATGCCATAGCGATGACAAATACTTTCATTAATCACCTTCTTTGGCTTCTTTTCTTTGCCATGATTCAGGCCAAAGTTTGATTTCCTAGGGCGGTTAAATTTCTTGCCATCCCTTCTAGGATTATGTTCTTGCCTACACTTATAGCCCTTAAAATGGCAAGTATTTTTCTCAAAGTTAGCATGTGCTTCAAGTAATGCTTTTGAGCTAGCATGTCTAAGATCATGATTTTTTAGCAGCAATTCATTAGTTTACTCGACAGTAAGAAGCACAGAAATTAATTCAAAGTATGTGGCAAACTGACACTGTCGGTATTGCTGTTGCAATACAATATTTGAAGCATGGAAGGTGAAGAAGGTTTTCTCTAACAATTCCGCATCAGCGAGTTTGACACCGCATAACTCAAGCTGGGAAACGATATCAAATAAAGCAGAATTATAGTCAGACACTGATTTAAAATCTTGCAGTATGAAATTTTGTTAGTCATATTGTGCTTGAGGAAGGATAACAGTTTTGGTATGATCATACATATCCTTCAACCTTCTCCACAAGATATTAGGGTCTCGAACGGATAAATATTGAGTCTGCAAGCTCTCATGCAAATGACGGCGAATAAAAATCAGCGCATTTGCTTTATCATTTTCATTTGAGATTCCATCCTCTGTAATTGTATTAGCGAGACCTTGCCCTTGGAGATGCATTTCCATGTCAAGACACCAGGATAGATAATTCTTTCTACTCACTTCCAGGATGTGGAATTTGGGCTTTTCAATATTTGCCATAATCCTTACAAAAATAAATCCTTAAATTAATTAAAAGGATTTCCAAATATCCACCGCTACTTCAGGAGCAGAAGGATACTTTTAGATTTGAAATTTGGCTTTAGGTAAAAATAAAAAATAAAAATGAAGAATTGATAGAAGAAGATGAAGTATAAGTTGATTAATAACAAGAATACCCACCTTGCAAAAATTACTTACTCAGTCGGTAGATCTTCGTGCTTGCAGAAATTACTTACTCAGTCGATAGATCTTCGTGCTGATAACGTGTTGTAAAATATTGCGTTGCGAATATATAATAGAGAAGAGATTGAGAAGAGAAAGCAAGTGAACACCAGAAATAGTAGAGCAAGCAAGATGAGAGAGTTTTATTTCTAGTATCTCACTGTTGTGTTTTTGTTGTGATCGTTGTTCTATTGTATATCAAAACTAAACTCCTATTTATAGAAAAACAAGAATGTACTTATCATTAATATCAATATATCGAATGATACATGTACTTGATAGGAGAGATGGACGTTCATTGTATAAGGAGATGTACTTAAAATGTATGATACAAATGTACCATAATAACTATATTAGATAGGATGAATATAATGAATATTCATTCATGTATTTCATTCATTCATGTATTACATAACAAATATTTCATTTTTGCTTGTGGGTTGAAATCGAAACCCTAGTAGAGTAGCTTCATCGTCCAGCCTTGCGTTCGCTGCATGTGGGGATGTTGTGCCTTCTTTCGCCCTATAGTTGATATCTCTCTATTATCAGGGAAGAGATCACCATTTGGGGTGCACTTATGAGGATTAGGGGAAGCTTCTTTATAAAGCAAGCGATCAGTTCAAAGTTCAAAGTCGAGAGGTTTCACTATTGACTTATATCAGCTAATATCGAACCAGGTACAGAGAGGTGGGAAAGAGACTCTCAATTTTAAAGCCAATGTGGCAACCACAGATGACTTTTTTTTTTGGGTCGAAAGGAGGACTTAGATTATCATAAAAGAGAGTAAGTACAAGTGGCACAACCAGCAGCTAAAGCATCATAACAAAGTAAGGTAATCAAAAAAGAGGGCGGCGAGATGACCCAATCTTGAGAGAGGACCCGACAGGGGAGCGACACCATAGAATAAACGAAGCCACCGATGATGGCAAGAGTGGACCCGACAGGGAGAAAATTCAATGGTTTTCATAAAAGGGAAGAGAATTTGTTCCCGAAAAAATCATGTCATCAGTCATCTAATGATGACGATGGTATCATCCAGAGATCTAAGTTTCTAGCAAAATCAAGTTTAATTAGGTATGAAAGCGAGCTAAAGAATGACAAAGGCTTGATTGCAGCTTTTTCCTTTTCAAAAGTCGGTTGGTGATTTGATCACTCTTTTCGAAAGGACAAAGACTATCATGTGTTGTTGTTCGTTTGACTACACAACTTCGGCTGCATTAGATTAATGCCGAAAAACTATGTCAGTGTCATTATTCTCTAGGCGATGTGGAGGCCAAGTCCATGTGATCAATCTCTCCTCCTGACGAAATTCCTTTCACCAGAAGATAATATTTGGTTTTCTATCGAATCGCGTTCCGTGCCAATTCGGACAGGAAGTGGCACGTGTAATCAAGAACTATAATTAATTACTCTAGAAGAAAGCAAATGCAAGAACCGGAAAGTTAAAATGCAGGAACTAGAAAATCAAGTCGATAATTTAAAAGATACAGAATTCGTACTGATGATCTTGTATCCCTTGTACAAATAATTCAACATGGCTTATATACTAAGCGGTTGATATTCAACTTAAAGGTTACAAATCGCAACTCCGTGATCTTAGGCTCCATGGACAAATTCAATGATCGCGCATTTACCTTATCCATTTGCGGTGTTGAAATCAAATAACACACTTCCACAATGTTGGCATACAAAACTTGATTCAGTTTTCAAATATTATGTCAATGAAATCTTCATCTTTGTGGTCTTGGGTTCAAATCTTATTGGACGCGCTCCAGAATTAAAATCTTGAGTGCAGTAGGCCGATGTCTGGAGTGCCTCCTTTAATATCACTTGGAGTGGTGGATCAACTGAAATGCATATAAACTGGCTAGGACACAAATTTAACACTAAAACCGAAAAAGAAAACTAAAAGAAGAAGCTTCAACTACTTTTTTGTTGTTTTTGTTTTTTTTTTCTTGACGAGTGGAAGCGACAACGTGAAGAAATATGAAAGATGGTAACAAAAACTGATTTGGAAAAGTTTACGAAATTGTAAAAAAAATTACAAAGATTAAAGTAAGTTATCATATGGATTTGGAAGTTGGTTTCAAGTGCCAGGCCTTTCTGTAAACAGAGCACCAGGGCCACCGGCCCATTCAAGTGAGACCGATAGCACTTTGCCTAAGTCCATGAATCAAACGGAACCATATAGCATCGGCAAAACAGGAAAATGAATGCCAGTTCTTCGTTAGATGGTTGTGTCGGTTGATTTCACATGTACTGCGATACAGTTAACAGAGTCTCGAGAGAGTTTTAGACAATACTGAATGACTTGAAATTCGTGGCAGCAGACGAGCATAATTGTAAGAACTCAACTTCAGCATGGAATAAAAGTTGAAATTTTGAGTTAGCAAGAATTGAGAGCTTGTAGCTCTGAGTAATCTGAACTTCAGTTAATGTTTGACATCACAAGTTCGGATATGCAGGATAATAATTACCTTTCATGCTGATGTATCTTAACCTCATCCTAGATATAAAAAATCCCAAATTATACCTACTACTATTCATTTTACCTTAAACTCATTATTTTTATTTTATTTAAGCCACATGGGTGCCAAGTCAACACTGTCTGCTTTCCAGCGTCCATGTGATCAGATCTTTTAACAGTTTTCAGTAACAAAACTTTAATAGGAGTAAATATATTACATAGATATAAGTTTGAGATTTTTGTTATCAGTGAGCATAGTACATGACTTTTTCCCTTTATTTTTGTGGCTAAACAACAAAAGCCGCAACTGAGACTGCAAAATTAATGGGATGGTTCTTTTGTTCTTTTCGACACTCCTATAAAAATTTGATGATTTAGTAGAATAATTTAGATCTAATTTCACTTTTCTTTTTCTTGGTAAATAATTTAACTCTCCTTTGGCACAAGTGAAATGATGCTTAACATTTTGACCAGTGGTTGGATAATATGCAAGGACAATAATTCATTCAACATAGTACTATTTAGCTCATGATAGTAATTAGTTATATCTATCAAATCACATGTTTGCTTCAACTGATATATAAGATATCATTCAACATAGCATTATTTTTCTTTCGAAAAAAAAAACTATTTTGAGAAAAATTATTTTAAAAATCCTAAATGATTTACACTTTTTCCAATTCAATCATGAACATTTTAGTTTTGCTAATTGAGTTCTTAATGTTTTTATATTTTGCCAGTTGAGTCCATCTAACTAACTTTAGCTAAAAATCACTAACGCAAACCTCGGCCATCTTACCTGGCACATCCAATGGTCAATTTTTTTATAATATTTTAGCATTTTTTTGAATTTATTTATTTCTTCTTCTTCTTCTTTCTTTCTTTTCCATTTTTTTCCAAGCCCAACGAGGGTCGCGTGGCCAACCCTAGTTGTGAAGCCCTCATCGGACTTGGTTGAAAATAATAAAAAAAAAGGAAAAGAAAGAAGAAAAGAAAAAAATAATAAAGAAATTCAATCTTTTAAAAAAATTATAAAAAAATTGTCTACACGGCGTGGGTTGTCCAATGAGACATCATAAGCATCCACGTCAGCGATTTTCAATTAAAATTGATCACATGGGTTCCATTGACAAAACTTGAAAATGTTTAAAACTTATTTGACATAAATGAAAAGTTCACGATTGAATGATAAAAGAGTAATATGTTTAAGACTTTTTGGATAATTTTCCCTACTACTTTGCTAGTTAGTAGGCAAGAAAATTTTGAAGGAAGAGAAGGCAACTTTTGTGTTATTGATTCAAAGGGTCATTTATGTAGTACGTATACTGTGTTGGTTCTAGGTATTTCTAATAGATAATAAGAGGCTAAAAGATCTTCGGATCATTGGCATTCTTTTTTTTTGGATCAATTCTACTCTACTTGATTTAAGGGAGAAAAATTATGTTTAAGAAAAGTGACTTGACAATGAGTCGCGCTTTTTCCACTTCTCATCCAGCTCAAACACTTTTTTTTATAGTGTATTGTCCATCTTACCCATCACTTTTTCCTCCTTTAAATGTTGTACTCCACAGAGTCAAATGTAGGGGCCATGTGGGATCCTTTTTTGAATTTATTTCTTCTTTCTCTTCCACCTTTCTTTTTCTTGTCCTCACTTGTGTTGAAGCGTATCCTCCAACACCTCGATGCACACCAACAATTGGGCAATCTCACAGCCTCACAAGCTTCCTCTCTACCTCACCATCGTCCCTTAAAGCTCTTGGAATGTCTAGCAAAATCCCCCTATGCTGGCACGATCTTCCTCTTGATATAATTCTCTATGTTGATCTTTTGATTATTGCGATAATTTTTTATATTTGGAATAGAATGATCAAGGTGCTTGAGCTCATGACTTGATTAGTGTCAAGCCTTTTGGCTTTAATGGTGTATTGGAGGCTTCGGTAATGGTTTTGCCTTTGTCTTTGTCTTTTTTGGGTTTTGGCATGATTGTATCTCTTGTAAAAATTCTCTTATGAGAAAATCAGGTAATGAATTTGAAGAATTATTTATAAATTCAATATCAAAGCCAAATACTGAAAGTATGGCTTACCATTTTGCAAAAATCTGTTTTGATGCAATATTCAAGACGTCTTTTTGTAAAACATCTTTGGCTGATTTGTAATCAATTCTCGAGAGAAATTTTTAGTGTAATAAATCTCATTGGAATTTTGATATGGATAAAACTAATTTCCTTTTTGATTGTTGAGTAATTTTGCTGGGTTGAGTTCTATTGTTTTAAGACAAAATGGACAACTTGTTCTTTAGTGTTCTTGACCTATTTAAGAATACCGTCATATCCTATATATGAAGCATCTGTTTCAATTATTTTGAAAGTAGATGGATCAGCTAGGTGTAAGCATGGTATTTCCTTAACATGAATATTTATTTGTTTGACAATGTTTGCATGGACTGAAGTCCACGGTAGAGAATCCTTTGGTAACCTTTAGTGTAAAGGTTTACAAAGAATATTTATATTGGAGAATAAATCTATAATATAATTGAGACTAAAGAAATATATAATATAATTGAGACTATTAAAGAATCTTTGTAATTGAATTTTGTCTTTAATCTCATCCTGGAATTTATCAGTAAATGAGATTGATCTTTTTTTATGGGAAATATGGTGCCTAAACGGATATAATGACCTAGGAATCTAATTTTGGTCTGGAATAGTGCAATTTTAGTAGGAAATACTACTAAATCATTTTGTATGATTATTTTTATAAAGGTAGATATATGTTTGAAATGTTGTTCTAAATTGGGGGAGAAAACCAATACAACATCCATATAGACCAGGATGTAATCTGAGTAAGGATTGAAAATTTCATTCATGATTATTTGAAATTCTGAAGGGGTATTCTTGAGACTAAATAGCATAACATTCCATTCATATTGACCAAAAGGGACAATAAAAGTTGTTTTATATTGATCCTTTTTATTGATTTGTATTTGCCAAAATCCTAATTTCATGTCAAATTTTGAAAATATTTTTGATCTACATAATCTATTTAACAAGTCCTTTTTGTTGGGTATTGGATACCTTATTCATCTAAGGGTTGTATTCAAAGTTTTATAATTAATTACTAACTTGGGAACACATTTTTCTAATTCAGTATTTTTATTGACATAGAAAACAGAACAGCTTCATGGTGATTGACCTTTCCTAATGAGTTTTTTTGTTCAAAAGATCTTGTATTTCTATTTGGCAAAATTTTGAAACTTTTTGATTCATTTGTGTAGGATGAGCTTTTGTAGGTATTTTATTTTCGGAAAAATCTTGTTCATGAGATAAATCTACAATATGCTTTTTTTTCTTTCCCAAAAAGCATTAGGTAAGGTAGAACATATAATTTTCTCTACGTGTTTTTGTAGGGATGCTATTTTATCTTTGATGTTTGTTTTTAAGGATTTTCTTCTATCTTTTTTTTTTTTTGAATTTTGAGTCTTCTTTTAAAAATTCAAGCTGGTTTTCTTTATCTTTTATAAGACAATTTATTCCTAAAATTGAATGTTCTTATAAGATAATTAGGCTTCTCATTTGTGATTTTGTTATAAAGTCAAATGTGATTTTTCTATTTAAATCATGAATTTCAATTCCTTAATTTGTTATTGTAAAAGGTTGAATTAATTGTATGAAGGGTGTTTCTAGAATTACTTCCTGTATCATATTTTTAATTAAAAGAAAGGAAATTTTGTAAGATATTTGAATTTTTCTTATTATTAAGGCTTCTAGCAATTTACATTTAATATTTAACTTGTCTCCTGAGGCTGATTTTAATGATTCAGATGTTTTATCAAAGTATTTTGTTGGATCAAGGCTTTCTTTGATACAATTAAGATCTGCCCCTGTATCAAAGAGTACTATTGTTTCAATAATAACTTCATTATTGATTTTTATCGTTATGTTTATTATCCATTTAGAGGTTATTAATAGCACTAAAAAGTTTTGATTAGAAGTATTAGAAGTATTAGTGATTTCATTTTGATCTTCTAATTTTGCTTTTCCCTTTGTGACGAGAGATTTTATATCGGAGATTTCTTGTTTCAATTCTATTTGTACAGCCTTCAAGGCTTGTATTTCTAATTTTTATTGTTTTATTTTACTTTGGAGATCATTAATATTTATTAGCCTAGACTGGTTTTTTCTTTTTTCTTTCTATTAAGAATATCTTTTAGATTATAAGAAGTATTAGGTTTAGAAGTAATATTCATTGAAAATTGAAATCTATCTAAGTATTCTATTTTGACTTCTGGTTCATCAGTAATGTTGAGGAGGAATTCTTTTTCTTTTGTCAACATATTTATTTCAGGAATAGATTTATCAAGAGAGGCATCTTCATATTATGATTTTGAAGAGGTTTTTATCTCATTTATTTGAAGACATTCTTCTTCAAGAAATTCATCATAAGAGGTATCATCAGTTTCTATAAGGATGTTATTTAATTGGTATAAAGTATTATCATCTAATGAGAGTTCATTTAATCTTTTACTAATTCTACAATATTTTGAAATATATCCTTTTCTACCACATTAGTAACATTTAGGATCTTTAAATTTTTTCTTATTAGTTTATGGTCTATTTTGGTGTCTTCATTTATTTTTGTGAAGTTGTGATTTGTTACACTGTTTTCTTTTTTCTTTTTCAGAAGGACAAGTTCTTTTGCATTTTAATTTTAACTTTTCATTATAAGAAGGGTCGTATTGGGCATAGAAATCTCCTAAACTTCTAAGAGATTGTTCTTCTTTGAGTTGTCTTCGTAATTTGATTTCATTACACATCTGTGTTCCTTATCTACAAACGTAAGAGACTATTTCTTCGTATGAAAGTAGATCATAACGTATTTAGTCACTGTATTCTTCTCTAATCCTATCTCTAACTTGGTCACATATTATTTAGGGTAAACCTACTAAGAATTTTTAATACATACATACATACATACATACATATATATATATATATATATATATATATGTATATATATATATATATATATTCGAAAGTACATGACTTTATTGACGTCAAAGATGCTGGAGTCAATTTTTTTTTTTTTTTTCAATCTTTTCGACCTTAGTTCTGTAGGAGCAAGTCAAAATGATTTAGAAATAGAACCATCTGATTTGATTCATTCTCAATAGCCATGAGATGATCGTCTTAGGGTGATCCTTTTGTTGACGGATGCTCCTATTACACTCGTAGTCTCTGATAGATCCTTTTGTCATGTGACCCCAAGCAAGAAAATGTATAGGTTGCACAATTTCAGGCAAACTAGATCTAGACAAGATGCAAGCATCGCACAAGGGCCACTTAAGTTGTATGCCCTAGGCGATGGGCCACCAAGGTTGTGTGACCCTAGGCAAGGGGACGCTAGTGCCACCCGAACCTAAGCAATCGCACATCAGAGTTCCTCTTGCTCCTGCGAGCTACCTCAATGAATCCTAGGTCTAAAGGTAAGAGACTATGAATAATGCAAAACCAAAGAGTAAAATCAAAATTTTAGTTTATGAAGATAAGAAAGGGAACTGAAAAAATTCATTAATCCTTAAGAGGAGCTTTTGGAGAATGTTGTAAAGACAAAGCAAGGATGGTCTGTCTTTAGTTTGGGCTTTTGCTAATGCTAGCTTTGAGATAAAATGGTTCAATATTTTTTACCAAACACCACAACTTACTCATTAAGAATCATCTATGATGCTTCATTCATTAAAGATGCAGAGGTTGCCACGGTAATAGAGGAGGATGAATGGAGATGACCATCCCCAAGATCAAATGAATTGCTTGAAATCCAAGCCGCAGTTTGTGTTGTCCTTCCACCACATGCAAAAGAAAAAGTGATTTTCCTGGGCGCTAACATGGAAGATCTAACCAAAAGGAGGCTCAGAAGCTGCTAAAACCTTAGGGGACCAAAATTCAGTGGCATAGGCTCATATGGTTGTGCCCTAATATCCCATAATTTTGCATTTATAGCTTGTCATATTAAACAAGCTACAAACAAAAGGTAGAATGAAGTAGTGGAGTTCTATTAATGGTGTAGGTTTGCTCTGTAAGCAAGACGATGAATCTTGTGATCATCTGTTCTTTTATGTGTATTTTCATTTTTCGAGGCAGCTTTGGGATAGAGTCATGGTTTTGCTGCATCTGAATAGGCAAGCAGAGGATTGGCCATATGAGCTCTCTTGGGCTCTTCAATTCTTGAAGGGCAGAAGCTTAAAGATTGTCCTGATAAAACTAGCATGGTATGCCACTATATACAGCATTTGGAAGGAGCAAAATATGGTTCTTCATGGGCAAACCACTCCATGTAAACAAGGTTTTGGCAGGCAATTTGCTTATGGATCAGACTTGCCTTTGAAGCTTTAATAAGTGATGGAAGGAGAGTAGTGGATGATGAAGTTAACAATCTATATTTTAAATGGAGAATCCTGGATTAGATTGTCATTTGAGCCTTTGTGCTTTGTGTTTCCTTGTTCTTGTAGAGGTATCAGTTTTTCCCCTTAGCTGATATGTAATAAGGGACTCGGGCCATCGGGCCATTTTGCAAGGGGATTTTTGGGCGTTGGGCTTTGTAATTTAGCTTGGGACTTTCTTTTGGACTTTGGGGTTCGATGATTTAGGTTTAAGGTTGGGCCTATTGGCTCTTGAGTTTGTGAGGGTTATCTGACTAATTCTAGGCTTGTATTGGGAAGGAGTCCTCCCATTATCTGGGTTTTGGGCAATAAAGTAAAAGAGAATTCCTGATCGACATTAGAAGTAAGGGTAAATGATACAAATGATTTCTGAACTTTGATCTAATGTACAATGTAATCCATGAAGTTTAAGTTTGCTCAATATGGTCATTGAACTTTAGTTTAATATGAAATATTATTTATGAACTTTTAATTTGTTTAATGTTGTTCTTGAACTTTAGTACATGTTCAATTTAGTTATGAACTGTATGTACATGTTCAATATATCGCCTGGTGCAAAGAGGTGAGTTTTGAAGCGTTGGATAGTTCCATTGAATTTTTTCTTAACTTTAAAACCCATTCACAACCAACTAAACTTTTAGAAGGATTAGTTTGTATAAGATCCCATGTATGGTTGACGAACAAGGCATTAAAAAATTCATAGTGGGTCAAGCAAAAATGGCCATAAAGTAGCACATTGATGTCCCTTGGTGAAAGAGTAAGAGTGAATAAAAAAAAAAAAATTGGCTTTAGAAGTTCTAGATTTGTCATGAATCTGAATAGGATGAGTGGGAAGAAAAGAAACATAAGTATAGGAGCTTGACATAGTTGTAAAGAGGATTTGCAGGTCTGTTGTGGGAGGAATTCAATCGAGAGAGGAGTTAGGTTGGGACACGGTAATTGGGGTAAGAGGGAGAGGCGGTGAAGGGGAAAAAGTGTTGGTAATTTGTTTATAAAACAAATGAAGAGGTGCTTTGTCTCACATCGAAAAGATGTGAGTGCGCACGTGGACGAGATTTGACACTAACCAACGATCATTATTTTTATTTATTGAAAATTCGGATTTATTTCTATAAAAAATTAATTATAAAGTCTTGTTGAAACAGTGCGACTGTTCACGAAAAGTTACAATTATTTTTTATTTATTTAATTCCGAATTTCTTATGTCTTTTCAACGTAACCTTTGAGACATACTTGTTCATTTTACAACCTTTCCCGAAAGGTTGTCTTTGTTCTTTTGCAATCTTTTGAAGAGTTGCATTTATTCGAAAGACATATATAAGTACATTTGTTTTGAGATCAAATATATATATCTTCTTCCATTTTTTCATTTTTTTTTTCGAGAAACTACATCCATTGTTTCTAATTGTTTCCCACGAGAGACCCTGGAGAAATACTAGAATTGCTATCTAATATTCTCACTTGAGACTTTGTTGTATCCTGGAGGAAATTTGCCAGTGACCATTAGCAACGTAGTGTTGCAAATAAATCCTTAAAGAAAGTGATATCACGCCTCAAAGTCTGACTTGAGTACTCTAAAGATCCGACTTCATTGTTCTACCCAATTCGAAACCATATTTTTCCAACAATTTTAGTGATTTATTGTGTAACAATGAAGTCAGAGTCGGAGGAAGTACCAGCCAAATGGGATGGATGGACGGCAGATTATTATTATTTGCTTGATCTTCTCCACCGCCTCTGTCACCTTGAAGTTAAAGACAAATCCAGAATCATTATATGCGTGTAGACCTCTCCATCCAATGCGGCAGACGTGGCCTGGACTTCAAAGTTTACGCAGGAGAAGTCGAGGAAAAACGCCAAAGCAGAATAAGATCACACCCGCAACGGCACGCACCGGTCAGAGACGATCTCCCCAGCGAATTACCACGACGCTTCGCCATACACACAATCGCCATCGAAAATTATCTGTATTCAACTCGCAATGATGTCGGCACTGATTACCTCGGTTCGTCTCGGTCTTTGTGTGAGTCCGGCGGCAAAGACGAGGATGAAAATCCCGCTTCTAAAGATGTGGGGCCTGTGGCGGTTTAGGATCTATCTCCATGCAGTTCCCTAAATCGAAGGCCGGTTGCAGCAAAAGCAACTTAAAGGCCTCCTCGAATTTGCCGAGATTTATACAGGCAATGCCTTACATACATGTTGCGCTGGATGGGTACACCATGCAAAGCATGTTGAGTGCTTGAGCTGGTGCGGCTCATTGGGGATGGCTAGCAAATTTTTCCAAAGGATCAACCATCTCTCACCTTCGTGCCCGACATTGATGATGTCGAGACTCTGATCCACGAGATCAAGCGCAAGGTGAAAATGGTAGTTCAATCTGACACCTGAGAGTTGGGGCAGGTACGTGACTCCGTGGGTGACCAAGATTGATTGTGCGGTCTTTTGATTGCTTGAAGTCGCTTCACCTTTGGCGCATGATAGTGGGAGATTTAGACTTGGCACTACTTGCGAGATCTTGGGGATGCGTTCTGCGAGTGCTCAAACTCCACAAGTGCTTTGGTTTCTTGATGGATTGATTTTACACGTGGGACATTTGCGCAGGTAATTTAATTTTCTACGCTTGTGTATAGTAACGAAAGACTTGCAATTGCAGTACTATGTTGATTTGCTTACGGTATGCATGGTGCATTGATGAAGTTGTCATTTTGTAACTTTGCTTTACACCATAATATTATTTTCTAAAGGAATCACTCGAGAGGTGATAGCATTGTCTTGGTTTATGCACTTCCCGAGGCTCTTATGTAATGCTTCGATTAGTCCCTAGGGTATATGATATATGTTGAAGTACAGATTTTTCATCTGTTTATTTTCTGTCTTAAGATTCTGGACAACACGTAAGATGAAATTTGATTGCTTGCTCGAGATGCATGAGTAATTTGTAAGATGGAATCTTTATTTTGACAATTAGTTAAATAAATAAATAAAAATGATAAGTTTGGATTAGTTTGGTGTGTGATGTTCCTCTCATCTTTCGGTAATTTCACTTGCACCAAAGTACTTTTTGGTTCTGCATTCGGGAAATTGTGATTGTGCATTTTCTTATATTGTAAAGTTGATACTCCAAGCATAAAGACATGTGCTTTGGACTCCATTACTGGGGATCCATATTTTAGTTGAGTCTGAGCCGCTTTGCACTTGCTTGTTTTACTGGAAATGCTACATTCAATTTTACAGTTATGTTTGGTGTATATATTAAATTTTGGGTTATTCAAGGATGTTTTGGAGGATTACTTGAGAATGAACTGAGGTATTGCTTTTTTGCTTATCGGCTTATATGCTAAGGTATGCGATATTTTAATCTCCATGTTTAGCACATAAACTGCTACAAAGTCCGACTTGAGTACTCTAAAGATCCGACTTCATTGTTCTACCCAATTCGAAGCCATATTTTTCCAACAAAAAGAAATGGAAGCAAGTTGGTGGGCAAAAAAGAGGACGGAGCAGGGTTAGGAGGTTAGGCTAAATAAGAGGAGAGAGGCCAAGGAGTTTGAGTAGGATAGGAGGAGAGAGCGTCAGAGGAGCGAGAAGGAAGAATAAATTGATTGAATGAAACAAAAAATGAAGGGGCTGATACTAAACAGTGGGTTATAGGACAAAGAGTTGAAGGATTATACAAAAAGGAAAAATTCCTCTAATCAAGCCAAGCATGACGACTGATAAAAGCACGACCACTTGATCAATCAATACAACAATAGCTTTTGTGATTCCACGTGTACTCAAGAAATACCCATGGCACAAAATGAGGTGCTAACTTGTGAGAAACACAATTAATTAAACTAGAACCTAAATAAAAAGTTGAAAGAATAAATGTCAATAGATGATAGGATTGGGAAATCGATTAATAGTATAAGTAGTAACGAAGAGCATCAACCCAATCTGAAGAAAGCATATGAGCATAGATTAATAAGGATCAAGACATTTCGACTAAGTGTTTTGCGTTCTGATGGGCCATTTTGGATGGTTCCCTCCGTCATGAGTTTGTAAAAATTAGATAAAGACCATGAGAGAAGTCAGCTTGGAGGATAGTTTTCTCAATTCATTGATCCTTCAAAGTAAAGGATGAACCATTAAAATCAATAGCATAAGAACTTTTGCATCCAAGCTGAGTAACTCAGAGGAGATCGCGAGCAAGATAGGGACACGATACATGAGATAACAACAAAGATTGAGAGCAAGCGTGCAAAAGGAAAAATACACAAATGGTCCATGAAATTTG
Organism: Eucalyptus virginea; assembly: GCA_014182375.1. Classification (NCBI taxonomy): domain Eukaryota; kingdom Viridiplantae; phylum Streptophyta; class Magnoliopsida; order Myrtales; family Myrtaceae; genus Eucalyptus; species Eucalyptus virginea. Next base: position 52,697,435 of record CM024516.1, read on the forward strand.
ACAATGGTAATATTGCACATTTTCATATAGTTTAGGGATTGGATTGAACATGTATCAAAAGTTTAGGGATCACATTAGACAAATTAAAAATTCGGTGACGACATTGCATATTAGATTAAAGTTTAGGGATTATATTGAACAAATTGAAAGTTCATGTACAACATTACACATTAAATTAAAGTTTAGATACAACTTGTTTCATTATTCATATGTAAAAAAAAATTACCAACTTGCTTGATAGGCCATAAATTACCATTACCAACTAAGACTTTCGTCAAATCGTAAAACAGTTTAAGATTTAGGATTTTATAATGTCATTGGTCGTGTGTGCCGATGCTTTGCTATCAAGATATCACATTGGATAAAAAATCTCTCCTACCAACAAAGCCGAGATGGAGTTTGAGAGATCAATGGTGGTGAAGGGGTGGTTCAATCGTTGTCGACATAGTAGCGCAAAGTGTCTTGCCCCGTTATAGATTTGATAAATAAGACAAGGCCTTAATCTAAGAATGACTCCCTAGGTGAATGGGGAAACACAGTGGTTCAAACTACCATGAGACTGACTAGAGGAGGTGGTGGAACAATCAGTATAGGGGGCTGATAATGAATACAGACTGGGCTGATCATAGGAGGTTTGAAAATCCGATTGATCACGCAAGAACCATCCACCTTGTTTAGTATGGAAAAATGTCCATTTAATGTTTGCTTTTCTTGAAAATCATTCAAATAGTGGTTAAAAAAACTAATCTCAATCATTTTTAATATTCAGTGCAATTAAAATTATGACCTTTATTGTTAATTTCTTATATTGCATGAGAAATGAAAATTAACCAGGCGTGATGCATGAAAACTAGTTTAGTCTAATGTCTAGTTCAAGCATTAGCACTCAAAAAAAAAAAAAAAATACAAAACCATCTTTTTTTGTCGTGGTATTAGGTACGAAAGCAATCGATCCATCAGAGGCATTAGATAATACAAACTCCATGCATAGCCCACTCGTTTAAAAGATTTAGATGGAGAAAGCTTACGTGGCGATGCACGTAGGGAGGAATTTGTTAGGTAATTGCATATTGCGCAATCATCGGACTTTTCTTACCCGCTTGTAAAAATGATATTCATGATGGTGGATATAAAAGAGAATTAATTAGAGAGCGGATGGATTTGGCTCTAACCTTTTGAAAAAATAATAGATTAATTGTCTCATGTCGGGATGGGCGGCCAAAAACGATTTTTTCCCAGGTCCGTTCATGGCTTAAGTCATCGTCTGTGATGAAAAATTGTGAAATTAATATAAAACATCAGATTTCCAATGAAATTTAAAGATCACTCGTTAACATGTCATATGACGATGCGCGTTGTAAAATGGAAAATGTCCTTTCATGATATTAAGAAAACAAGCGGAGAATTTTGTGAAACGACCGTGCCATTTCACCGTACCTGGCTACCCTCTCTCGCCTGTCTGCACCACCACCACCACCACCACCACCACCTACTCCTGTTAGTGGCGTGGGGCAAAACGAGGTCTCCACCCCCTGCCGCCATGGACGGTGGGGCTGGTCCGTGCTAAAATAGTAAAGAACAGAGACTAAATATTTGTCAACTTGGGACTAATCGCACAACCATAAGGGCCAGATGGATCCAACATGACTACTTTATATTTGGAATCAACATCATAATTGGCGTGACAAGCGCACAAATAGCTAAGTTGCTTCCTTACTAAGAAAACTTATCTAGATATGGTTTGCCTCAAAGAATTTGTCGCTGAATTTGTACCATTTTTATCATATTACTTAATAAATGTTCCAAGACATATTGTCATCAATTGATGTGAGACTATTCTTAATTTGCAGTTACTTGCATATTCATTTGATAGAAGATGAAAACCCTAATCAGTTGGATAAAAGTTGAGAACTTATGAAATCCTAATTATTTGCCACCAAATCGTCTATAATTCTTTGCAATTTTTTTCATAAAAAAATCTTTAGCATTCTTCTTATGTTCCTTAACCCCACCCCACCCCCGCGCCCCCCCGGGTGCTTAACCCATTAGCAGAAATTCATCGATTTTATACTTGGTAATTCCAAAATGACGTCTCGAAATTAAATTCCTAGATAAGCATCCACATCTTCCCCGTAAAAAAATTGGGTTCTTGAATTGACAAAATATCCAGTCAAATGACTACATCCAATTTTATGACATGCATGTAAGTTTTTTCCCAAAAAAAAACTGATTCTTCTAAATTCCTCTGTTGGATTTTCTGGAATGATATAAGAATCTCTTGAGAGAATAAGTTAAAGATATTGGTACATTTTTAATCCAAAAACAATTGGTCATTACGGGAAATTTTGTTGACGGTCATGTGCATCTATGACCATGAACATAGTTGTTGGTATACATCTGATCAATGATCAAGACTGGTGTAAATTCAAGCAGGTGTCGAGTACAGAATGTGAGGACGATGAAGATGCTAATTGATGGTTGAATTGAGTGAAAGCTTAAGAGTTATAAGCGTTCAAAGAGCAAGATGACGATGAAGATGCTAAAGAATTAAAATAATCAAAAAAATAACATGTTGTCTCACAAGTCAAATTAACGATTATCTTAATCCTAATTATCACGACAAAGATATCAAAATAATTAAAAATCCAATCCGAAGTCTTACGGATCAAATTAATAATTATAATAATTTAACAATTAAAATTATACTAAAAGCCCAAAAATTAATATAATTAAAAAAAATAATCCGATGTCTCTCGGATTAAATTAATAATTACAATAATTCCAAATGAAATCCCTATGGATAATGCCTACAAAATTCATAAAATGAAAACCACCTTATAATAATAACGAAACTTTAAAAAAATAATAAAATAACATAAAATAAAAATAAACTAAACTACCTAAAGGGCGGGCTCCAGGAGGACGGCAACGCGATGGGAGTAAGCACGAGTGGACCAACGGTAGCGATGGGCGAGCAGGTCGCAGGCGGTGGTGGCGCAGGCTGAGGCGCGGCGACGGATATGCGGACGTCGCTGGTGCAGGCGAGGCGGCGGGAGCAGCGATGGCAGCAAACAGTGGCGTCGTGGGCTGTTGCAAGGGCGCGGAGGTGCGGCGATCAGCTCGGGCTGCTGGCGAAGGGAGACGTGGCTGCAGTGGCGGCGCTCGAGCGAGCTACTGGTGGTTGCTCAGGCGAGAGGTGGCGACCAACAAAGTGGCGCAGAGGTGCTGGGGTGGTGCAGCGACGAGCTGCAAGAGATGGGCGCCGGTGTCGAGCGAAGCCTTCCCGAAGAAGACGATCCCTTTTCCCCTCTCTTTTTTTTTTTTATTATTTCCTCTCTCTCTCTCTCTCTCTCTCACATCACTTCTTTTCTCTCTGTCACTGCACTCTCTGCCCTCACGTCTCTTCTCTCTTTCCCTCTTTTCTTTTCTTGACCTTTTTTCTCGAAAACAAAGACAAAAGAACTTTTTTTTTCTTTGAATTTCGAATTCTAACGAAACGAAAGAACCACTCTCACTTTTTTTTGCTCTGAAAGTTTTTCTGAATCTGCCCTCCTTAGTTACGAAAACTGAACCTCTTTTTATAGTGATTCTAAACAGCCGCTTTATATGGCATTTCTCGAATTTCCATCTCCTGTCATATTAAATCAAATCTGTAAATTAGGGCATGATTTCGCAATAAGTTCGATCTTACTCAGGTTTCTTCCATTTTGCAAAAATTATTACCCCTTATTCACATGATTTTTAAATTGCTTCTGCATTTGACAAAATCCGAATATCCATCAGAATTCCAATTTTCCCTGCATAATTCAATCAAATCAATTTCCCCTATTTTCAAAAATGCAATTTTATTTTTCCAAAATTAGGTGTCAACAGTTAGCCATCTTTGAAGGCAAAGACAAATTGAGACCTAATTTTAATTATGCACATGCACTAAATGACTTTTTGTTGGAAAACGAATTCCTTTTTTTAATGCAATTTATATGATGCATGGAAATGCTAATGCAAATGATAAAGGAATTTACCTGGAATTACTTGCCTTTGAGGAGGGTAAAAAGATTCAAGATAGTTGGCGTTACATGTCTAGGACTCGTACAATTCTACGGTTGCCTAGAATAGTAACATGACTTCACAAAGTGATTGCTTTTCTAGGACCCGTACCATTCTACGGTCGCCTAAACGAAAAAAATGATTTTCCAGGATCCGTACCATTCTACGGTCGCCTGAACTGAGGTTGTTTAGAACCCGTACCATTCTACGATCCCCTTGACAAAAAAAAAGGATTTTCCAGGACCCGTACCATTCTACGGTCGCCTGAACTAAGGTTATCTAGGACCCGTACCATTCTATGATCGCCTAAACGGGGATTCAATTTTAAGGACCCGTACCATTCTACGGTCACCTAAACTGGGATTCATTTTCCAGGACCCATACCATTCTACGGTCGCCTAAATAAGTGTTGTCTAGGACCCGTACCATTCTACGGTCGCCTAAACTAAGATTCATTTTTCAGGACCCGTACCATTCTACGGTCGCTTGATGAATCTGGGAAAATTCTTTGGGGGGCAACTCCATCGAGTGCTAGTGCTTGAAAAGGAATACTTGTACAATGACAAGTATTTAAGGTATGGATAGAGATATACTTACCTGGTGGCATCTCTGATCCTTAAAGATATGTCTCCCAAATTAATGAGGTGACTCTGGGCTACGGAAGCACACCATGTCGAAGAAGGGGAACTTCGGGCTACGGAAGCACGTCGATTTGATAAAAGCACGCCATGTCATATCAAGGGACACTGGGCTATGGAAGCACGTCGGGTCAACAAATAAGACACCGGGCTATGAAAGCACGCTAGATCGATGAAAGGGACTCTGGGCTACGAAAGCACGCCAGGTCAATATAAATGTAACCGAGCTACGAAAGCACGCTGGGTCGATATAAGGGACTCTGGGCTACGAAAGCACGCCAGGTTAATATAAAGGACACCGGGCTACAAAAGCACGTCGGGTCGATGTAAGGGACCTTGGGCTACGAAAGCACTCCAAGTCAATATAAAGGACACTGGGCTACGGAAGCACGCCAGGTCGATGAAAGGGACTCTAGGCTACGAAAGCACACCAGGTCAATATAAAGGATACCGGGCTACAGAAGCATGTCGGGTTAATAAATAGGACACCGAGCTACGAAAGCATGCCGGATCAATGAAAGGGACTCTAGGCTACGAAAGCATGCCAGGTTAATATAAATGACACCGGGTTACGAAAGCACGCCGGGTCGATATAAGGGACTCTGGGCTACGAAAGCACACCAGGTCAATATAAATGACACCAGCCTACAAAAGCACGTCGGGTCGATGAAAGGGACCCTGGGCTACGAAAGCACGCCAGGTCAATATAAAAGACACCGAACTACGGAAGCACGCCAGGTCGATGAAAGGGATTCTAGGCTACGAAAGCACGCCAGGTCAATATAAAGGACACCGGGCTATGAAAGCACGCCGGGTCAATATAAGGGACTCTGGGCTACGAAAGCACGCCAAGTCAATATAAAGGACACCGGGCTACGAAAGCACGCTGGGTCGATGAAAGGGACTCTAGGCTACGAAAGCACGCCAGGTCAATTTAAAGGGCATCGGGCTACGAAAGCACGCCGGGTCAATATAAAGGACACCGGGCTACGAAAGCACGCCGGGTCAATATAGAAGACAGCTTAACCGAGTCAAGTGTTGATGCACTTGGGAGAGAATACCTGCACAATGACAAGTATTTAAAGTATGGGTAGAGATATACTTACCTGGTGATATCTCTAATTCTTGGAGATATGTCCTTTGGAACTTAGATATCCTGTGGAGGCCTCTCACCTCCTGAATGTCAGAAGCTCTTGGGTCTTTGAGACAACATTATTTGTCAAACATGATTAAAGCAAAAATGCATTCACCAAAGAAATAAGCAATTAATGCTATTCTGGAACGCACACTTCAAAATCCACTGAAATTTTTATCAATTCAATCGGGGTTCATGCATAATGACATTTGCATTACCCAAATTTCCACTAGAGAATTACCGTTCAAGATAATTTTCACTCATGACATGGATTTCTTAAGAATACTAAATGAGAGACTTTCGATTAGAAAGGACTTTCACTCACTCTCATTTAAAAGAGAATCACTCCATCTCACCATATCGACAGGGGTTCGAGTATTCTCGCAAGCGGTACGACCTTACCAATCTGAGAGGTCTTTAATAGGGACCATATTGTGAGCTTGGTCAACGGCTTAACAAAAGGACTCTTTGAGTCAAGGTTATTGAAAAAATAGCTTCGCAATCATCTCTGGGTTTACAAGTCAAGAACCTTGCAAAATGAGAAAGAAATAATCTTGCTCGCACTTCTTCGAGCTATGCTTAAAACATGTGAACCCCTAGGTTAATTCAAGTGCCCTAATCTGAAGAGACTTTGCAAGGGACGTAACATAGGCTTGGCTCATGAATTGAGAAATGAAAGGATCATTAGGCTTAAAAAGTGTTTAGGGGGGTTAAAGTTGGTGATCATCTTGACATTTCCACCACTTTCCTTCTCCACTGTCGAAAATTTTCATATCACAACTCCGTTGATTGTAACAGCATTTGAGTTTTTTTTTATTATCGCCTTGTTGGGGATACGACTCACTATATTAAGAGTTTGACATCTTTCTCTTTTCCGGGCATTGGCCTTGCTTTTACCCGGCACATTGCTTTTTCATGCCCCTTAGTTCTATTTTGATTTCAATCCTTACGCACAATGCATGCGTCAAGCAACACTTTGAATGACACTCGAACTTTCAAGAGTCTTCATTTGCCTTTTGCCTTGCCCCAGCGTGGGGGATGATCACCAACTGGGTTTAAAGGAATGAAATTGCAGGCTCAAGTGGGCTATGCAAGTGGTATAAGTATGTAGGATAGAGAAAGAAATTCTCTTCGTCATCCTAAGGCACTTAAATTAACACATGAATTCAATGTAATAACATGACTTGAAGATTAATGCAAGTGAGAGCAAGAAAATTTCAATTCATTTTCCTCACCTCATGATGTCATTTTATCTCTCATTTGCCCCAATGTGGGGTGATTCTTGACAGGGGTAATTTGAAAAGAATATCCATAAGTGTATGGGCTCAAAAGGGTTAAGCAATGGATCACTTGTAGTGTTTGGGATAAAGAAATGAATTGCCTCTCATCATTTCGGTTGCCGTACCTTTTGCGAGAAAACTCTTTACCTTATGTATATGAACCTTACCACACTCATCTCACAAGTGTATGAGTGGGGACTGTGTATAGAATAAGGTTTGCCTTTCATCATCCCAACTCGTCTCATTTAGTATGCTCAATCAATTCCACATCATTCATTAAATTAGTCCATCTTGATGTTCTTTAGTGGAATTGGTGGCTAAGAGTCATCATGCAAAATCCTTTTTTTTAAAAGAGCTCAACAACTTTAGGCATGAAAAATTATCAACTCCAAAACAAACAATTTTCCACACTGCAAAATGGTTTTAAGCATTCATTCAAGGATTCATCTACAATGGGATTGCCTCGGCAGTTGATGTCTTTGGATTGTCCCTATTCACTTTTGTCCCTGCACAAGAGAACGTGCATGAATAGGATACTATGCAACATCAAGGTGAATTTAAATTGCACATTCATTTTATCTCAGTCATGTTACTACTAGAATCTGTAGTGCTCCCAATTCGACATTTGTTGAGTAATAGTTGAGCCAATTGATCTATCATTGCAACCTAATGTGCCTTTTCAGATGCCTTCTCATCAGACCGAAAAAGTAATGCTCTGAAACATGAAGTAAATGAGTCAGAAAATTAAACAGTGCTAACCTAATGAATACTTTTGGAAATGGCTTCAAAAGTAATTTTTTTTTTTTTGGATTTTTTTTGGATGAGGAAGCATGAAGAAGCTCAGTCCTCAGAATTCTCCTTGGATGATATTTTCTTTTCATTGTTGGATATCGTCACCGAACTGGTTTGGTGTGCCTCATTATGCCCTCAAAATTGGAAATAATATTGTAATTTCATTGAATATAATCAAATGAATTACATTATTGGAATGGAAAATGTAAACAAGCAAACCCTAGAAACAAAAACAATAATTGAAATCTCAGAGAGCATGAAATCCTAAAAAACTTGAAGTCCTAGAAGATAAGAACTTCTTCACTCAGCAACAATGTTTGCGCCTCCATCATGGTTGGGCGGGGGATTTTTTCTGATTACTGCTGAAAGAGAATGCCTTTGTATCCAAGAGGTCTTGGACCTTATGCTTCAAAACATAGCAATCATCAGTGGAGTGACCAACCTCTCCCATGCGATAGTCACACTTTTCGGAGAGATTATATGCAGGATAATGCTCGAGATTTGGTCGCTTCGGCTCAGTAGAGAGTAATCCCTTCTTTTGGAGGACAGGCAAAACTTTGGATAAGGGTCTAGGAAGAGGTGTGAACTATCTTCTAACATTACGTCGTCGACCAGGGAGCTGATGGTCTCCACCTTGTTGCTCAGTAGAAATCTTAATTACTGGAGTGCGACCATGATTCGGTTGAGAATAGGTCATATTAATCTCAGCTTCAAGGTCCTTCTCCTTCTTGGTAGAAAACCTTTTGTTAGATGGCTCAATAAACCACATTTCTCTTATCCCCATCTCAATTTGTTCTCCTACGGGAACAAGTTGGTTGAAGTCTTCAATGTATGTGCTAGCCATTTGGTTACGGAACTCAGACGGGAGAGTCTTGATGAACAATTTCATCAATTCTTTATCAGTAGGCTCAAGAGTGATTTGAGCTGCCAGATTTTGCCATCTTACGGCATACTCCTTAAATGATTCGTTCCTTTTCTTCTCCATCCTCTCAAGATCTTCTCGGGAAGGTGCAATATCCATATCGAACTTGTATTGTTTGAGGAACGCGTCTGCCACTTCGTTCCAGGTTTCGAGGAGGTTTACGTTCTTCATCACATACCAGTTTAGTGCGGGCCCGGTCAAACTCGCATGAAACGATTGGATCATAAGGGGCTTATTTTTGACGTGCTGGGCCATGCGCACGTGGTACATCTGCAAATGGGATTTGGGACAAGATGTTCCGTCGTACTTCTCAAATTCTGGCATTTTGAACTTGCTCGGCATTTTGACCTTCTCATAGACTGAGAGGTCGAACGGGAATGAGTTTTGTGACTCTTGCAACTATCTCACTTTCTCTTCCAGTTTTGCAACGCGCTCATCCTGATCTGTCTTGGGAACACTGTCAAGCTTGGTCTTTCCAATAAGTCAAGCTTGGTCTTTCCAATAAGGATCATGTCATCTTCCAACCCAGGCATTTCGTCATCACTCATTTGGGCCCTGTTTGCCTGCCTTAGGACTACTATCTCAGGGAGAGCGGGTGGAGGATTTGGATTCACCTAGAGGGATTGAAGTTGAGTTGTTATAAGCTGCATGGAGGTGGCTAACTGTTTGAGTTGATCCTCCATGGAGGACATACGATCACGCATTTCAGCTTGATCGGCCATTCTAGCTCTTAATCGTGTAATAATGGATGAACGTGGCGGCTCCGTTGTCACCTAATTTGAAGAAATGAACAAAATAAGCATGAAGTGTAAATAGATAGCCAATCCATGACAATGATTTGATTTTTTCATTTTTTTTTTCATTTATTCATGAAAAGTTCGTATAAGAAGGGAATTTCCTAAAAGAGAGCTAAAAAAATAGACACCCTAGCAAGACCAAATTTCCTAGACATGAATTGAAAACAAATTTTCCAAAACTTTCTTTTTTTTATTATAAATGATTCATTGCATGGCAATTTCCTCATTTCATTTCTAATTGACAAATGAATTAAATCAATAATTGACCTAGATTGTCATGGATCGACTCAAAAGTACAACAAAATAAATTGCATGATATAGGGATAGAAGACTTACTTCACCAACGAAAATCAACGGCAATCTCATAGACATGCACATGAAATGTGAGGCTCGATTTCTATCTAGATGGCTTAACAAAGTGGAGCTAAGAGAATGATCTGACCGTTGCAGTCTCGCATTAACGTGTCAGGTCCCCCTAACTCCGACTCAGTCGAATGGAATGTCCAATAGTCACGCAGTCTCGCGGATATGGACAAACACATTCGACACCATGAAAAGACTTTCGGGGAAGAGAATGTCAACCTCTATATAGCAGTCTCGCTTTGGAGGAAGTATCCTTCTCAATACCATCCTAGAAATCCTATCGTAGCCCAGGTCCGGCCACGGGTTGTATGTGCAATAGTGTAGTGTTAAAAGCAATAAAACATGCACAACAGTTTAAATGCAAGCAACACTTCTAATCATGGAAAAATAAATCATTAATCCCACACTCCAACTTGCAAAACAAAGGTTAGCATAGACTATTCCCCTTATACCTCCCATCTGCAAGAACATTTAACACCTTAATGTTAGAGACGTACCTGAAATCCTCGCTGCCAAACAAAAATATTTTTGAAAGAAAAAGAAAAATTGGCCTAAGTCCACTAAGTGTTTTAACACAAGTCCCCAACGGAGTCGCCAAGCTGTCGCGACCTATTTTTCGGGTGCATCACCTAAAACTAAGTTAATGGACTACTAAGTCTTTAAACTTAACTCGGGCTCTCCCAAGCCCATACCAATTCACAACTTAAGATTCAAATATTTAACATGTAAAAGATTATTAACTAGGAGTCGCCACTAATTGATTTATGGTAAGTCGATTAGACACCTAAGTAAAATAAATGGATATTTATTTTACTCCTACGAGACTAAGGGTACAGGGACTTGGTTACACTAGATCTCTCTAATGCATTTTCGGTACCATTTCTTTTTAATTTTCAAAAAATATTTTGCAGGCAGCTTGAATTTATTTTAATCTAAATTACTATCATGCAAAAAGTGACCACATGGATGCTCAAACATTCAATAAATAAATTGCATCACATAAAGCAAACAAATTTTTTTGGTTTTTTTTTTTAAATCAGAATTCTTTTATGAAAATGCATTTTTTAACATAATGACTTAATCTTATTAATATGCAAAGTCTAATTAAATGGGCCTATTATGCAAACTAATTAACATGCACCCCATGACCTAATTTCACTTAATGAACAAATTATGATTAAATGATTCTATTATGCAAACTAGTTAACATGCACCTAGTATTTTTGCATTTTTTTTATTGAAGTTTAGAATTTATGAAAACCCTAATTAATCTATCTAAAAAGGGATAATTTTCTAATTTATTCTAGGGATTAATTTGACTTAAACCCTATCCTATCTTAGAAAACTATTTTTTTGAAAAATGAGATAATTAAAATGTGCGAACACTATCTAAAACCCTAAAGAATTTATTTAGGTTCAACCCTAACTTATTCTAAAAATGCAATCCTAAAAATGTAATCCTAAGAAAATTCTAATTTACTAAACCTAAATGACTGATTTACCAAACCTATATGCTCATGCAAAATTTTGATTTTTTTTTTTTTTTTTTTGATTTTTTGATTTTTTAGTTTTTTTAAAAGATAAGTAATTATTATTAAATCTAAGCTATCAACCAAATAAAGGATTAAAATAATCAAAAAAATAACATGTTGTCTCACAAGTCAAATTAACGATTATCTTAATCCTAATTATCACGACAAAGATATCAAAATAATTAAAAATCCGATCCGAAGTCTTACGGATCAAATTAATAATTATAATAATTTAACAATTAAAATTCTACTAAAAGCCCAAAAATTAATATAATTAAAAAAATAATCAGATGTCTCTCGGATTAAATTAATAATTACAATAATTCCGGACGAAATCCCTATGGATAATGCCTACAAAATTCATAAAATGAAAACCACCTTATAATAATAACGAAACTTTAAAAAAATAATAAAATAACATAAAATAAAAATAAACTAAACTACCTAAAGGGGGGCTCCAGGAGGAAGGCAATGCGATGGGAGTAAGCGCGGGTGGACCAGCGGTAGCAATGGGCGAGCAGGTCGCAGGCGATGGATATGCGGACATCGCTGGTGCAGGCGAGGTGGCGGGAGCAGCAATGGCAGCGAACAGTGGTGTCGTGGGCTGCTGCAAGGGCGCGGAGGTGCGGCGATCAGCTCGGGCTACTGGCGAAGGGAGACGTGGCTGCAGTGGCGGCGCTCAAGCGAGCTACTGGTGGTTGCTCAGGCGAGGGGCGGCGACTAGCAAGGTGGCGTAGAGGTGCTGGGGTGGTGCAACGACGAGCTGCAAGAGATGGGAGGCGGTGTCGAGCGAAGCCTTCCTGAAGAAGACGATCCCTTTTCCCCTCTCTTTTCTTTTTTCTTTTTCTTTTTTTTTTATTTCCTCTCTCTCTCTCACATCACTTCTTTTCTCTCTGTCACTGCACTCTCTGCCCTCACGTCTCTTCTCTCTTTCCCTCTTTTCTTTTCTTGACCTTTTTTCTCGAAAACAAAGACAAAAGAACATTTTTTTTTCTTTGAATTTCGAATTCTAACGAAACGAAAGAACCACTCTCACTTTTTTTTGCTCTGAAAATTTTTCTGAATCCGCCCTCCTTAGTTACGAAAACTGAACCTCTTTTTATAGTGATTCTAAACAGCCGCTTTATATGGCATTTCTCGAATTTTCATCTCCTGTCACATTAAATCAAATCTGTAAATTAGGGCATGATTTCGCAATAAGTTCGATCTTGCTCAAATTTCTTCCATTTTGCAAAAATTATTACCTCTTATTCACATGATTTTTAAATTGCTTCTGCATTTGACAAAATCCGAATATCCATCAGAATTCCAATTTTCCCTATATAATTCAATCAAATCAATTTTCCCTATTTTCAAAAATACAATTTTATTTTTCCAAAATTAGGTGTCAACAATTCCACTGCGTTGATTCGATATTGTTAGAATTATTACTATTTTCCTATCAAATACCAGATTCAACATTAGCTGATACAAGCAAAAAGTCAAACCTCTCGACTTTGAACTTAAAAACTAATCGCTTGCTTCTATAAAGAAACTTCCCCTATTCCTCAGAAGTGCACTCCAAATGGTGATCTCTTCCTCGATAAAAGAGAGATAATAACTACAGGGCGAAAGAAGGTACGGCATCCACATATGCCGCGAACGCAAGGCCGAACGATGAAGCTCCTCTACTGGGGTTTCAATTTCACCCCCACAAGCAAAAACGAAATACGACCAAATTCCTAGACAATACATTCATTTGATAATGTAATTAATGAGTTATCGCATGAAATATTTCTTTCTTTTATTTGATTTTTAAAAATATCATTGCTAAGATGAATGAGAAGTTGACTTCCTTTTTTCCTCTCTTGTACAAAACTGATACAAAATAAATTAAATGGCCTCTGCCGTCTTTCCATGATGGGTCACTCCCAAAAACTAACTCCTAGCCAACGATGATGACCTACTTTTGACTTTCACCGTCGGAAAAAAGCAAGGTTCGAGATCCCATGCCTTTCTAACTCACAACATAAATTGTCTCATGACCTTCCGATGATTATACTGATAGGATTCGCTAGAAAAAATAGAAAAACGCAAAAAGTATTGATCTTTTCGCAATAAGTTCCAATGATATTCCTTGGAGAGTCCGCCGACGACTAGCAGCTGAAAGTCTCCGGCGTCGGCGGCCTCCCACCCCGAATCCTGCCTGTTAGCTTGCCTCTTAAAAAACGTGCCAACGGAATGAGTTCGTGTTACTCACTTAATCACAAAAAAATCTTAGCTTTTGCTCATCGAAAAAGAAGAATCTTATTCACTAATTATGAGCGTGAGACACGAAAAAAAAAAAAAGTGCACGCATGCCCGGACGCACGGAACATCAACCGCCCGCCTTGATTATTATTGGGTCCCCTTAAAAAGCTCCGACGACTAAGGGGGTGCATGACAACCCAAAATTTCTGTTCTAAAAATAGTTTTTCTGTTCCAGACCTGTTTCTGGAAGAGAAATCCGTTTGATAAACCTATTCAGTTTTTCTATTTCTGGAATAGATTTCTATTCCAGAAATAGATTTGGAAGAGAAATCAGAAGCTAAAATTTTCTACTTCTGATTTCTGGAAGAGAAATCAGAAATAATTTCTCTCACTAAACCCTAATTTCGGTGAGTCCTCCCTCATCTCTTCTACGTCTTTGCCTCCTCCTCTTCCTCCGCCATTCCTCATTTTATTAAAAATAAAAATAAATAAAAATAAATATATTCATTTTATTCATTTAAAAATAAAAATAAATTTATTAAAATAAATAAATTATTTTTATTTATCATTTTATTTTTAGTTTATTAAAAATAAATTTATTAAATTTATTAAAAATAATTTATTTATGATAAATAAAAATAAATTATTTTTATTAAAAATAAATTTATTATTATTTGCCTTGAGTGTTTTGCCAAGTAAAATTATTTTTATTTTTTATTTTTATTCATTTTAAAATAAATTTATTCGTAAAATAAAATAAAATAAAATAAAATAAAATAGAATAAATAAAATAAATTTATTTTTATATTTTTATTTTAAAATAAAATGATATTTTTATTTTATTTTTTATGATTTATTTTATTTTATTTTATTCATTATTTTTTTTGTTACCAAATCATTTTTATTTTTATTTTTTTATATTAAAGGTTGTTGGTCGTCGCCGCCACCGTCCGAAAGGAAGAAATTTTGTGTCGTTATCAAACGAATTTCTATTTTTAGAGTAGAAATTTTGTGTCGTTATCAAACGGTTATTTTTGCTTAGAAACTCTTCTAAAAATAGAAATAGAAAAATCTATTTCTGTTCCAAAAACTATTTCTGGAACAGAATGGTTGTCATGCGCTCCCTAAGTTGCTCAGCCTTTTTTCAACACCGAGCAGCTTTATTGTACACAAATGTGAATGCGGCCATTTCCTTGTACTTTTTCCCATGCTCTAGTCTCTGTCTCTTCAACCTTATGATAAGCCTCAAATAAGAGAGAAGTTCGAGTCTTGTCATGTTGGTTTTAACCTTTGCTAAGCAAATATGATTTTATGCATGACCAGAAACTTCATAACGATCGTGGGATAATCACCGATTCCATATTGAAAGTTCATGAATTAATGGTGAAATTGGGGAGAAATGGACCAGAACAAGAGGTTTCTTTGCTTTCGAGATCTAACTAGACTGAGTTCGTGCTCTATCGAATTCGTACACTATCAAGATCATGAGAAATTAAATCAAACGAATGCCTTTCATCTGGGCTTTTGACATTTTGGTGGTGAACATGAACATGAAAAAAATCTCTCTCGCCTTCATTCTTTCCTATCCTTACTTGCGTCATGCCTGTCAGTTGCACGTTATTTCTGTTGAACAGTAAAACAATTTTTTTCTCCTGTGTTCCATACTTTTTACAAGAATATAACCACGCATATATACACCGACGTAACTATCCTAGAATCTCCTACAAATCAGGAGATCTCCTATAAATCACTACAAATCAGGAGATCTACAAATCAGAAGATACATATGTATATATAAAGACCTTAAATAAAAAAAACTCTCCTATTGAAGGCCTAATTGACAGCTCATGTTAACACTCCCCCTCAAGCTGGTGAGAAAATATCTTTGATACCTAGCTTGACAAGTGAGCTATGGAAAGCTCGACTCGATACAGCCTTTGTAAGTATGTCTGCCAACTGGTCTTCAGATTTGATAAATGAAAAACTCACCACCCTATCATCCAGATTTTGCTTGATAAAATGCCTATCAACTTCAACATGTTTAGTGCGGTCATGTTGAACTGGGTTGTGGGAAATTTGAATCGCGGCCTTATTATCACAAAACAATTGCATTCCTGACTTAGGTGGAAAACCAAGTTCTGTCAACAACTTCTTTAGCCACAAAAGCTTAGATAGTCCTTTAGCCATCCCCCGAAACTCTGCTTCAGCACTTGACAAAGCTACTACTTTTTGTTTCTTGCTCCTCCATGTAACCAAGTTTCCTCCCACAAATGTGAAGTAGCCTGATGTCGATCTCCTATCCGAGGTATTGCCAGCCCAATCAGCATCCGTAAATCCTTCCACCTCATGGTGATTATTCTTCGCAAAGAAAAGTCATTTTTCTGGTGCTGACTTCAAGTAGCATAAAATTCGAACTACAACATTCATATGATCTTCACTAGGAGTGTGCATAAATTGACTTACAACTCCTACATCATATGCAATGTCAGGCCGAGTGTGCAATAGATAAATTAATCTCCCTACCAACCTTTGATATTGGTCCTTATTGGTCGATACCTGATTAGGGAAAACTCCAAGTTTATGATTTTGTACTATAGGGGTATCAGCAGGTTTGCAATCCAACATCCCCACCTCAGCCAACAAGTCTAACACATACTTTCGTTGAGACAAGAATATACCCTCCTTTGATCTAGCCACTTCAATACCCAAAAAATATTTCAGGCCCCCCAAGTTCTTCATCTCGAACTCATTTGCCAGTTTCCTTTGAAGTTCTGTGATCTCCTCAAGGTCATCCCCTATGATGATCATGTCATCTACGTATATAATCAATGATGTCACTTTGTTATGCTGCCGTTTCAGGAACAACGTATGGTCTGAATTACTTTAAGTGTACCCATACCTTTTCATTGCAGAGCTAAAGCGACCAAATCAAGCCCGTGGTGATTGCTTTAATCCGTACAACGACCGCTCGAGTTTACATACCACTTCTGATTTATCAGCACACGCATATCCTGGTGGGATTTCCATGTAGATCTCTTCTTCCAAATCTCCATGTAAGAACACATTCTTTACATCAAATTGATGTAAGGGCCAATCCAAATTTGCTGCAAGTGATAACAATACCCGCACAGTGTTCAGTTTTGCAACTGGAGAGAATGTTTCCTGGTAGTCCACGCCATAGGTCTGGGTATATCCCTTTGCTACCAGACTTGCCTTGTACCTCTCAACAAAACCATCTGCATGGTGAAGACCCATTTACATCCTACTGCCTTCTTTCCCTTCGGTAACTTGACAAGTCTCCAAGTCTTATTTTTCTGTAAAGCCTCCATCTCTTCTTTCATTGCTTGAATCCACTTGAGATCCCTCAATGCCTCCTGTACTCCACTAGGAACTCTACTTGCAGAGACATTTGAGACAAATGCCTTTAAAGGTCTCGACAACTACTTTGTCGAAACATAATTAGTAATCGGATACTTCGACCTTCGTTCTTTCACATATGGAGAGTACCTATTAGGAGCCTTGCCACGATTATGTCTATCGGGCAATTTATAACAAACAGCTACATCAGTATCAACAGAAAAATTCTGTGTGGTAGGAGAACTTACCTTAGGAGTATCCTCAGGAGAATTGTCAGGTACTAAAAATGGGGTATTTTGAAGTGGAGGGAGCTGTTCTTGAGATTGTTTGTGTGTCTCTTGCACCAAATCAACTTGATGATCAGATTCCTTAGTGTACTGCTGCTTATTTTCCATTGTCCCACCATGATCCGTGACCACACCATTGCTGGCCAACGCTACCTGCTGCAACATGTGAACCCGCTTGTCAACTTGCACCTTAGCTTGTGTGTTACCAATCCTTGTGTCACCAGGTGTTGGCACTGCGGGGTCATTTTTTTTTTTTTTTTAAAGCAAAATCAGCCGCAACCCTTGCCATCACACCACGTTCCCACCAATTTGTCCTTTCACTGGAAGTCTCCCCCTGAAAGGTACAATTGGGTGTGGGAAAAAATAATTCGGACTCAACGAAGGTGACATCCATTGTGATGTGGGTTTTCTTGGTAGCTGGATTGTAACAACGGTATCATTTTTGATGAGTGCCATAACCAATGAAAACACACTTCACCGCACACGGATCAAGTTTTGTTCGTTGGTTCTTGTGGAGATGGACGTATGCCACACACCCAAACACTTTGGGAGGTAGTGTCATGATGGAAGGAAGAGGAACATAGGATGCAAGTGCTTGAAGTGGGGTCTGAAAATTCAACACACGAGATGGCATTCTATTCATCAAATGTAGCGCTGTAACCACGGCGGCATCCCAAAAACGAGATGGAACCTGACCACCTATGAGGAGTGCCCGTGTCGTCTCGAGGATATTGCGGTTCTTCCTTTCAACGATACCATTCTGTTGGGGTGTCCTGGTGCAAGACGTTTCATGTATAAGCCTGTGGTCCTAAAAGTAAACTGCAAGATGTTGGTTAATATATTCCCCACCATTGTTGCTACGAAGGACTTGAATTTGAGTCCCAAATTGTGTTGCAATCATCCGATGAAACATACAGAATATTGTTGCCACTTCATCTTTATGCTTCATTAAATAAACCCAAGACATTCGGGTACAATCATCCACAAATGTTACAAACCAACGAATCCCAGATAGAGTAGTAAGTGGTGAAGCGCCCCACACGTCCGAATGAACCAAAGAAAACGGCTTGATGCTTTTATTAAAACTCAAAGGAAAAGAGGCACGATGACTTTTTGCCAAAATACATGTCTCACATTGGAATTCAGTATCTGACAAATTATGAAACAAGTCTGGAAATAAATGTTTTAAATACCCAAAAGACGGGTGTCCTAAACGACGATGCCATAACCAAATCGCTTTCTCTTTATTAATAGACCCACTACTTGTGTGATGTGCTCGGCCTGCTTGAAAGTCATCAACATAGTACAGCCCCCCCCTTTTAGTACCACGACCAATAATCTCCTTCGTGAGGATATCCTGAAATAAGCAAAAAGATGGATACATAAGAACACAACACTTCAAAGCATTAGTGAGTTGGCCAACAGAGAGTAATCGGTTAGACAGAGAGGGCACTAATAAAGTGTGAGACAATGATAAAGAAGGTGTAAGATCAACATTGCCAGCCCCAGTGACAAGATAACTAGTGCCATTCGCATTATAGATACTCTGTCTCCTCGGAGTGGTGTAGCATATAATATCATTACGATTGGGTGTCATGTGATATGTTGTCCTAGAATCAACAATCCACCCCTCCCCGCCACACTGAGAATTACTAACAAGTGCACACCCAATGTTATCTTCAAGAGCCGCATCAGAAGTATTGGTAGCGTCTACCTGTGGTACCAAGGAAAGGGGTGAGGTCCCAGTAGCCAATGATGCCTACCCCCGTCCTATAGCATTTTCTGTCTTTTTCTTGTTTTGCAACTCCTTCCACCAATCCGGATAACCGTGCAATTTAAAACAGGTATCTTTTGTATGTTTAGTATTACCACAATGAGTACAGCCTCCTGGATGTTGTGGTTTAGCCTTCGAACCTTTATTAGTCCTCCCTCCACCAGACGCAGCATTAGGAGGGACCATTTGGAGAGCTTTAGACTCATTGTTGGCCTCGAGAAAGTGTGAGATAATATTTCCACCACGCGACACCAGGGCTGCCGTGGTGCTAGATGGTTCAATTGAAGATAACATAACTGCTTGGCGTACATCCTCTCACTTCACCCTGGCGTACGCTCGCTCCACCATTGGGAAGGGATGCATCTGTAGAACATCAGCCCTGACTTTATCAAGGCGGTCATCGAGCCCGTCAAGGAAAAGATATACACGGTCTTCTTGCACAAGAGCGTTGTAGCACTCGATATCATGAGGACAAGTCATGGGATTAGGCCGTCGAAAATCAACCTCCCGCCAAAACCCTGAAGATCATTATAATACTTTTCAATCGGGCCGCCTACCTACTTCAGTCGAGACAAATGTCGCTTTAGATCATACACTTGGGAGACATCGGTGCCATCAAAGAACGTAATAGCCACCGAATCCTATACTGCCTTTGCTGTTGGGAAACGGATAAAATTCCCAATCAATGCCGGGTCCATGGAATTGATGAGCCATCCTTTAACTGTATTGTCGTCAATCTTCCACTTCCGAAAATTAGGGTTGGTCGGAAGTGGGGGTGGAAAATCCCCATTGATATATCCCAATTTGTCCTTCCTTGAGATATACATCTCGACAACTTGGG